>APFE030732549.1:27041-54084 GCA_000404065.3 Pinus taeda | reverse complement strand
AAAAAATTATAAATAAAATATTTAAATGATGATGATAATTCACATCCATTAAAATTGAAATGGTTTATCATAAATTAAAAAGGTAAAAGATTATTTGACATTCCTTAACATTTTATTTTTACACTAGAAAAGCATCAAGAGAAACATTCCAAGATCACCATAGTTTTGCTAACTTAAAAGTTTGACAAAAATTTTGAAATGTAAATTTAACATGAGTATAAGCTAGCCAATCTAAGAAAAAGTGAGTTTCTGTCAACCCTCTTAGTGCCACAAAGGTGATATACTCTTTTATCACATAGTGTTTTGAGAATTGAACAATGTCCAATTTCACTATGAAGCTCATGAGAATGTATCCTTATTTAGCAATGTTTATTTTTTTCTTTACAAGAAGTCAACATAGAGAATTTTATTTTTATTTTTAATATTTTAGTTAATCACTTCATAATATTTTTGTTTCCTTTTTTTTCTCTAACTTTTTATTACTCCACAATTTCCATTTAAATTTTGATGTAATAGTATTTTTAATAATATTCTTCTTTTGCAAAATTATCTCTTTGTTTATCTTCCAATAGTCTATCCAAAACTAGACATCCTTATGCTATTCCCACTTATGCTGAAAGTGGTGGTTTTTGACTAATATTAAAAGTAATTTAAAAAAATCTCTTTTCCCTCATATTACTTAGTTTCTGTTTGTACATAAGATACCTAGTCCTAATCCTAGTCACAACCATACTTTTAATAAAAAAAAACTTACTTCAATCCATAATAGATATGAATCACTACTATAATCCATACTATTAAATTACCAACACAATAGTGTATTTGGTTTGGAAAAACAATTTATATTTAAAACTTTATTAGAAAGAAAAATCTAAAATTTAACTAATCCCGCACATTACAAATAAACTAGCACACCATAAAGAAAGGAAGGAAAAAAATAAATTTATTGATTTTGAAAAAAAATCATATTTAAAACTTTGTTAAAAGGAAAACACAAAATTTTAAAGAATCCCACAAATCAAGAATAAACTAACCATTAGAAAAAACAATTTATTTCTAAACTATTAACTTAAAATTTATTTATTTTGTTTTTTGTACACATACAGTTGTTCTCTCCATTTACAAAAAAAGGAAAATTCTATAGCCACAGAAATTTACCATTTACAAAAAAAGGGAAATTCTATAGCCACAGAAATTTAAAAGATAATGTCTGTCTTTGTCATCATCTTCCCAAACTCCTCCATATCAATTTTTCCATCACAATTTCTGTCATATCTTGCAATCATCGTTTTACACCTCTCCAAATCTTGTCCCTCCTTCAGCCCTAAGCTGAGCAGCACCTGTTGAAGCTCCCATGCGCTGATGAACCCATCCCCATTCTTATCGAAAACACTGAAAGCGTTCATCAACTCCTCCTCCATAAGCACTTTCTCCTCCGTCTCATCATGCTCATGAGCTTCCTTCCACAGATTCTGGAAAAAATTGCAGAAGTCATCAAAGCTCATATGCGCCGGACAACCCATCACGATTTTCATATTATCATCAGAGATGCGTGGCATTCCAAACTTTTGCAGTAAGCCTTGTACATCCTCTGCACTGACGATGCCATCACCATTGGTGTCCAAGGTATTGAACAACCGAGGTACATCCCATGGATGGACGATAGCCACGCATCTTTCATTTACACACTCACTGCTCGTCTCATCATTCATAGATGCAGACGACTCGTATTCTCCCGCTGCCATTATCTCCGAGTATTTAGGATCGCTAAAGCCAGAAAATTTGTTTTTCGTCATCTGAGAAACCCAACCATAAACATAAAAGTTGCAGAAGCTACAAAATTTCTGCACCCGCCTCAGTGCCATGGACGCAACAGTGCTCCAGTACATAGACATGTCACAAATGTTAGAAACCGCACAATTTCTGATCATATCACGCACCATCTTTGGTATGAGAGATGAATGAGACTGAATTATATCTCAACAATAATTACTGCAATTGAGAGCACTTCTGTATATAAAGACACCGGAGGCCTCACAGAAAGATAGCTAACAAAGCCTACAATTACTCCTAAGAAGCTTTTGTTTTATCGGAGTAAGTTGCTATGAAAGTCAGCGGAAACATCCCTTCAATCTTCTAATTTTTTTTTCTATTGGTTTTCATTATGCGTGCGATATTGGAAAGGACGTAAGGAGGTTCCTGGAAGGTGCTCGGCCGAGTTTTACTGATTAATATGTCAACTTCCATTTGGAATTTGTACCGCTCACGATACTTCTTTATAATTTCGATGGACCCGGGGGGCGGCATCCGAGGTGAGGAATAATTTCTTTTCAATTTCGAAGGAAGTGTACTGCTCACGGTACTTTCTTTATAATTTCGATGGACCCGGGGGGCACGTCAGTAATAATTTCTTTAGATGGAATTGTACTGCTCACGATACTTTCTTTATAATTTCGATGTACCCGGGGGCGGGGGTGAGTAGTAATTTCTTTTCAATTTCGATGGACTCCTTAGTATGGATTTAATAACAAAATGGAACCCATTAATAACAAAAATGAAGAGGGATTCTAGGTTACTCATTACTTTTTTGGAAGAAAATATACCAGTGGTGAAGTATGAGTGTATCAATGGGCTCCCAAAAAAAACCATTAACCCTATTAAAGGTTAACCCTATTTTTAATGTGACAAAGTTTCTGAGCTTTGGTTACGATGTCATGTGGGATAGAGTTACTAGTCTACAGAAGCGAGCTTTGGTTGGCAAGTGGTTCTTTGCTGATTTAAAGGAACAAGATATGTAACAGTGCGTACATACAAAATGGACTCCAATTCTTGGCTATTTGCCGAAAGTGAACAGACTCATGAACAACTGGTTCAATTTTCATTTTTTGCATCAAGAAGACCTAGAACATATTAGACAAGTTCCATGGGTTCAAGGGTGCATCTTCTTATTTCTTCATAATTGGTATGTGGGGTTTAATCCTTTACGGGACACTCTGAAGAACAACTTCATCTGGGTGAAACTCCCGGGTCTTCCTTTGGAATTCTAGACCCGTAGGATTTTTACTAAGATCATCAACTCCATTGGCTGTTTCACTTATATTGACCCAAAATGTCTGGGGCCAGTGACAAACAGGTGCACTGGATCTTGCTGGCACTGGGGTTCTCCAAGGGACTTCTAGGTCAGATCTATTTGGCATGGGATCGCATTGTACATCGACAACATCTGGACTATTGGTGCATTCCATTTCAGTGCCTGCTTTGCCACCATACGGGACACTTGTTGGAAAATTTCCCTCGAAGATTATCAGATGGTGATTTCTAGTAGAGACGTGGAGGGGGGCGACAAAAGCACAAGACTAGTGGTACTCAAGACCCTTGACAGCTCACAGGTACTAACATTTCCTCTGAAAAAGATCATGTCTTTTGTGAAATCTCTACTTCCTCTCCCTGCAACTCCCCTTGACATTCTTCGAACCTTGTATCACCTCATCGGTGCCCTCCATAAAGGTCTCCCACTCACCAAGAACCCCCTCCCCCCTTTCAACCTCCTCCTCTTCTGTTAACGTCCACATCAAATCCACAAAACCCATTGTTGGCAGACCCCCTCACCATTCCCCCTCATTGGGACTCTACCGCACCTTTTGATCATCCTCATCTCGAGGGCCTTTCTCCTCCTCCACTGATGCTTTCACCTTCTCGGTCTCCCCTCCCCCAGTCATGACCAATGATCCAAGAGATCAATGAAGTGCTCAAAATTCAAAGTGTTCAAAAGTGCTTGAACCTATACGAAAGCGTAGATCTCTACAACCTGAATCCAATGCAACTTGAATCGCTCAAAACCGATATCGTATGTTCCCAATATCATGTTCTGATTGTTTTCCCAAACAGGTAAAAAAATTACAGGTTGGATGCAGGACTACTGATCTGTATGCTGAATGGGAAGGGTGATTGGGAAAGTTGATTGTGTTTCTTGGACCAATGATAGGCTGCCACTTGGCCTCTCCGTATTGGTTTGAATCTGATGTATTTTGATTGATGGTTGAGTTTGTTATGTGGACCAATGGTGGGATGCGACATGGTCGAGTCATGCATTGCCACGTGGCACCCCGGGGTCAAACAAAATTTGGCAAGGGGTTGGCCAGAGGCCCATCTAGAATCGAACACAAGACCTCCAGAGCAACAATGCAACACCTTATCTCTAGGGCGCAGGTGGTACTTAACATATATGGTGGCCAACATATATTTAAACTTAATGTGTTTTGTAGTTGGGTGACGGGGTTGGGGCTAAGCCTTGGCCCTTGGTCACCCCATGGCCATGAGATCGTAGGCAGGGGAGCCAAGGACTCAGGCTTAGCTCTGACCCAAGGTTTCGACACCCACAAGTAAAGCTACTAGACCACATGCCAACAAGCATAGAGTGTTTAACAATTGCAGGGGCAGAACGTTTTGGACCAACGCATGGTTGCACCATATAAGCATGAGACCACAACAGTTGCAGTGGAGTATTTGGGGTAAGGTGCAGAGAATGGGGACCAACCTCAGATCACCTGGCGACCATGGAACCACATGCTAATAATGTGGGGTGTTAGGTAGGTGGGCGTGAAATTTAGGGGACCGACCCTAGTTTTATGGCAGCACATAGAACCAATCGTCAAAGAGCCAGGGGCTATGCCGATGGGGGAGGGCGGTTAGCCCCAGCCCCTGGGGCATGGCCCATGTGGCCTAGGTTTTTTGACGTATGCCTTATTGGTCATTTAAACAATGAGATAAAATGCACCTGAATTAGCAGGAATCTCACTAGGGCCAAGCATAATTGGCACTTGACATGCCCAGAAAAGGTGGATTCTCAAGATGGATAGCAGATCAATCTAGTTTGTAGATCAATTAACAGAGAAAACTTGTGAGAGCACAATTTCTTCAATTTTTGGCCAAACTGAGTCCAACAAAAGCATAACTACAAGTTTTTTACTGTTCTGAAGTCAACGTAGTCATAATATTATATTTTGAGCACTGTAAATCCATGTAAACAAAAAAATTAGCACTTAATGAAAGAGACCTAAAATTGGAAGCTGGACCAAGAGATGTAGCCCAGAAGATGGGTGAACTCCTTTATCATTTTTGTTGTCATGTGTTTCTAATATGGTATTTTGTGTATGTTTTATGTTTTTAAATAAGTTTAAAAACCATTATTTTATGTGTTTTACAAAGTGATCCATTACATAAAATACATAAAAAAAATTAATTACAATTTTTCCATCACCTTCAAGTTTGCATTACAGATTAGTTTTGTATCAGAGCTCAAGGCTATTTTGAAGGTTTGATTTTGTTTGCAAGTGTTTTCTGATGGCACTTACAAGCTTGAAGCTTAAAAGAGGAGAAGGAGAACTTGTGGAGCCAAGGTCTCAAATTGTTTCAAGGAGAACACTCATACCTCAAGCTTCACTAGTCATGGCACATGAAGAAGGTCCTGAAGGGATGTTTGAGGATGAAAGAACTTTCAGAAAAAATATTTCTTTGAAGTGTCTAAAATGGTAAAAGTTCTTTATGATGAAAGGAACTCAAGGTTGCAATGAGAGAGCTCAAAACCTCCAAAAGGAGATGGAGGAAAAGGAGACAAATCTCCAAAAGGGAATGAAAGAAATAGTGACAAGCCACCACCTTCACCTTCATCCTCATCTTCTTCTATTTATTCCACCCTTTCACAAACACCTCTAAAGGGACATGGTAAAACTCCTTTGCTAAAGATTGACATAAATTTTGAATTTCCTATGTATGATGGAGAGGTAAATGTTGAGAAATTAGATAATTAGATTCATCAGATTGAAGTGTTTTATGGGATACAAAGAATCAAGGATGATGAGACCAAGATTTGGTTTTCTTCTCTTAGGTTGGAAAGTGCAATGCTCATTTGGTGGGAGGCCAAAACTCAAGGGGATTATGAACGCTAGTCTTGTAGCAAGGATGATGCAACTCCTGGGCTACCAACTTTACTTATCAACCTGGGGTTCGTACAAACTTGGAGGTGACAGTGTTGTATACATAAATAAAAGTGAAGGTCTTGCTTGTTGTCACTATTCGTCCAGCGAGAGACCAAGGGTTCCAAGAAAAACTTCTATAGAGTCAGAAGAAGCTTGATTCTTTGATGGAAGAAGAGAAAATCTACTCTAAGAGAGCTACTCTACTGCAGTAATGAAGAAAACAACATGTAATGCTAAATCACACCCATATCTTAATTAACCATTTAAACAGCTATGCTAAGCAGAATTTCTAAGTCAACACTAAGCAAATTCTACTATCTAAGATGCAGAAGTAAAGAGCATCAAACCATACTAGTGTGTAAGCAAAATAAACTAAACTAAATCTGTTTTCACTTTTTTTGTTTTTTAAGGAAAAATCAAGTATGCAAATTAATTGTTTTTATGGATGTGATGGGTGAATGGAAGGTGATGGAGGATGGTTAGAAGGTTTATGAAGTGGTTGGATGGTGTCAAAGGGTCCTAGGAGGATTCGTGTGACTTCCTATAGGTTTCCCATCAATCTGACCTCAAAACAGGCCGTTTTAGGAAAACCTACATGACGTATTAGAAATCTACAGGATGATCCTGTAGGAATTATAGGGAACCTATAGGATACAACCGAGAGCTAATTGTATGGTGTTGGAGGTGTTGGGAAGCTTGGAAAAGGTGGGTGATGAGTGGAATGGGGTTTTAGAAGGTCTAGGAGCACTCAGGAGTCAATATCCAAGATAAGAGATGGCTAGATTCACTTAATGTATCTAGGGGAATTTCAATGAAAAATGATAAAAAAAACTAGTCGGGGTGATGGTGGAACAAGAGATGGTTAAGGTGGATGAAGTGGAAGGTGGATGCTGGTGATGAAGTCTGGGTCTCCTCTTGAAGTACCTACTTTGCTTAAAACATGTGTGTCTTCCAAGAACTATACAACAAGATACATTTTCATAAACTAGAAAAGCATGAATCAATTGCCTATATTATGCATGAAGAAAGTTGCCAAAGGGAATGAAAGCACGAGTGAGATCTTATTGCATAAATCAAGATGGAAAGAGATGACAATGAAATATGCCTTGCAACATGAACCAAATATTGAATCAAAGAAAACAAACTCCAAAGCTCATGCAAGAACTAGAAATCTATGTTTTTGGGGCTGTTGAAGGGTCCCTTCCTCAAGTCATGGTCCTAGAGGGAGGAATTGAGGCCAGGACACCTACTGAAAATCTTATGGTGATCCTTTTTCTCCTTGCTAACCTACTACTTGAAATAAGGCACAAATGGAAGCAAACTATCACAAAACCAATCTAATCTACACTGCTGTAATGGAAATGCATTTACTAAGCAAATGAACAATTAAACCATGAATCTATACTATCATACATGTACAATAAAGAGGAGCTTTAGCTATTAGGGTTGGGCCCTAACCCAAGATCTTCGAACCTATGAGTTTGCTTAGTGCTAGCTCAAAACAAAACTCATTCTTATTACCAAAACAATGGATTACATAAAAAACTATCACAAGTCTTGCAACTCAAAAATAGAGTAGAGTTTTACAATCAAAAATCTGAATCCTACTGAGATCCTAGGCCTCTCTACTTATACATCTAAATTCTCCAACGAATTCCTTAAAATTAGGGAGGCCTGGCTCCCAAACTCAAGATAAATTGGTGCTTTGTCTTTCACTTGCTCGGATACCTTCTAGTTCTCATGATTTCGCTGTTTGCACTTCGAGCTGATGGAGGAATATTCAAATGGAGGGGTAGTAAATGAGGAGGATTTAATTCCTATAATCCCTCTCCCTTGTCCCATTCAAGTTTTGACCATGGTCTTTTCCAAAATTCCTTGCTTTTATCTTTTAATCCTACATTAAATGCACATTAGACCACAAAGAAAAATATCCAACTCTAACTCATCTCATAAACAAAATATAATCAAAAGTATGCAATAAGTTATGAGAATAGTTGGTTTGACTAAGCTAGGAGGTGAATTAAGCTCCATATAATTACCCAATGATGAGACTCATCATCACCCCCCTACTAAAAGTGTTGCTCATCCTCTGAGCAACTTAGTCAATAGCCATATCCTTCATGGCTCTAGTAGCCTCTCTGACATCCCATGCCTCTGCTGTGGTCTCTTCTTCTCGTTCATAGAAGCCTGCTTTCTTTTCTACTTCTTCCCACTGCCTCTTTTCTTCTCCTTCTTTTCTCCCTTCTAGCATCCCTAGGAGTAGTGGTGGACTAAGTTTTAGGCCTATACAATTGACCTTCAACCTTTGCATAGATTTCTTATACATAAGTGTCATGTTGAGTGCCTCTCTCAACCTTTGCATAGATTTCTTATACATAAGTGTCATGTTGAGTGCCTCTCTCAACCTTTGAGGGGAGTGATATTCTATTATCTTCACACTGTGTGGCAGTGTGTTCCATCTCCTTAGGCAAGCATGTATACTATCATCTCCTAGTAGCCTAAACATGTCCTCCAAATGTGAAATTGCTTGCTCTTGGGCAGCAAGATATCTAGGTGCTACCCGAGGATCATTTGCAATCAAATTATGGGTACTGATGAGGGCCATGAGATTTGATTGTTCAACTCTGATCAAAAGAGGTTCAGTCTACTCTCTGGCCAATATTATTTTCATCTTTGCAGCTCTTGACTCCTCATGGTTCATCCATGAAGCCAAAGCCATTAATTTAGATCTCCTAGCTTGGCATTAGGGTCCCAAACATTCATGTCTATGAGGACCATGTTGTCCAAATAAAACTTAGCCATTTTGGCCCTATCCTCTAGTGTACTTTGATCACAAAGATCAATAAATTACCTGTAGTCTTGAAATGGCATGGTTCCTCTCTATGCTAGTGTCTTAATCTGAAACTGCAACCATTGTTATTTGAGGTAAGAGCATAGGATTTAGATGGAATCCTACATTGGATTGCCTCCAAGGAGAGGTTGGCCATACATGCTAGTTTGTTCTCTCTTTCTTGCAGTTGTCCCCTCAGCCATGCATTTTCTATCTCAAGTTAATTTCTCATTATAGCTTCTTTGTCCCTTAAGCCACTTAGTTCTTTGCCCATTTCTTTGAGTTTCCCTTCCATGTGCCCAATGTCTTCCACCCCCTTTGATTTGGAAATCTGCATCCGCCGGTGGGTTTTGAACCTCTCCTTCTCAAGCTCAAAGAACAATGGGATGGAAAATTTTTGAGGTATTACCCTGCCTCCTTCAATAAAGCGGTAACAGGAGTCCAGGTTAGGTTGGGGGATGGGTTCCTTTGTCTTTGGGTCTTCCTCTTTAGCTTCTTGCTGCTCCCCTACCTTGCTTTCCAATTTCCGTGCCTCCTGTAGTTTCAATAGAGTATCTTGTAGGATTGATTTTGCTTCATGTAGGTTTTGTTGTGGATCCTATCGGATTGCCTTACCCTTTGAGGAAGTTGGTCTAGTAGTAGGCCTCCTTACATAGGTGATAGGTGACTTAGGGGAAGGCATTTTTCTTTTTGTGTAGGGGAATATACAATCTAAATAGGAATTTTTGTTGATGTTTGTGGCTTCCCTTGTTTTATTCTTGTGCTCTTTCTTGTTTTGAAATATAGTAGGCTTTTTCTCCTCCTTTTTCCTTTTTTCTTGACTGGGGTGCTAAGAGCAGTGAGGGAAGTTTCCGCCTCTCTCTTAGTGGCCTCTGGAGACACCCTAGGTGAATCCTCCTTGTGTTCTTTCCCCTCTTTTTTATTGCCTTCTTCTTCTTTGTTTTTCCTATCTTCTTCCTCTTGTGGATCTTCATCATCTCTATTAGTTTCCTCCTTAATTTCCTCCTCTGTTTCTTCATCATCCTCCTTCTCTTCTCCCTCTTCTTCTTCAGATTCATCATATTCCTCTCTATCAGCTTCTTCTTCATCCATCTCATCCTTATCTTTCTCTGTATCCTCCTCTTCTTGTTTTGCCTCCTCTTCACTGACAGTAGGACTAACATCATAAGTTAGGGCTTTAATGTCATCCTCTGCTAGAAAGTCTCTGAAGACTGACCATGATATAGGGATTATGATGTTTTGCAGGGCATCTTCAATGAGGATCCTAATCAACCCATGGTGAGCCAATTTTTGGGAGTTCCCTTCCTTCACTTTGCTGTTGGAGTCTATGAGTGATTGCAGCAAGAAATAGGGTATGTTGAGTCTTTGGTGAGGTGGTGTTTCTATCCCAAATCTTAATTCCTCAAGGATCCTAAAATCATATCCATAAACAACACTATATCTACCCTCACATGAGATTTATTTGATGAGTTGGTAGCCTACCTCACTTCATGGGTATGGCAGACTGTCCCTCCTTACTCCATTTTTGTCCTCAGTGGGTTATTCACCTTCTAAAAAGAATTTCCTAGGGGAAGTGTGGTGACCCTACTAATGAGCTCTGGGGTGAGATCTATAGTGAGCCCCCTTACTGCAACAATGACATACATATTGCTGTGTGGAGTGAGGGAGTGAGAAAATTATTGAGCCACCTCATCATCATACCCTGTGAATTTTTCGAAAAACCCCATCCAATTATATCTTGTAAAGATTTCAAGCACCTGGGGGTGTTGTTAGATTCTCACAGTGTTTGTGGGCTATCTTCTATTAAACCCTCTTGTCATCTTACTGATGAAGCTTGAGGATAATAATGAGAGGGTTGACACAATTTTTCAAATGCAGGGGCAAAACAGAGTTGACTATGTATGTAATTTACTTCTCATAGTTGCTAAATTCACTAGATTTTAGAGTATCCCTGGTGTATTTGCTTGCAAGTGGGGATGAAATTTTAGAGCCTACCTCTTTAGAATGGTTGTAGTGGCTAATTCCCGTAATATCCCCTCTTGAACTCTTTTCTACCTATCCTGTAGACTGTCTCTATGTATCCCGTAGACAGTCTCTATGTATCTTGTAGACTGTATCCTGTAGGAATTCCCATGCATGCTTTTGTAGGAATTCCTATGAAGAACGATGGATCTTTGCTTCCAGTGGGTGGCCTGCGTTATGAGAGCGACTTGAGTGAGGGAGTTTTGAGGAGGTGAAATGCATGAATGCATGGGAACATTGTTTTATTTCCCTTTATGGTGATTTGAGGTGAGGTGGTGTGCTGGTAGCAAAGCTATGTTTCCATTTTTGGACCGTTGGTCCTCGCTACCACCTCATCATTTCCCACTCCTCGTAATCATCTCCCACCTTGTAGATCCATAGTTTAACTATTTTTTTTCCTACTCTTTCTCTATCTTTGAGTTGACTGTAGCCACGTGTGAGAGGACACCCGGTCCTGCATGTGATGACTGAACGAAGGTGGCCAAGTTAACTGGCCACCTTTTCACTTATAAATCAACTATCTTGTAACCCTTACAACTTTTGACTACATGATGCATATGAGTGAGCGAGTGGTATACTTACCTGTGGTTTCAATGCTATGTTGTAGTTTTCAAAGACCAGAGGTGTTGCTTTGTATATTTGTTGCATGCCATTCTTCTTCCTCCTCTTGTTGTCTGCTAATGGTTTCTTTGCTTTTGCAGGTATCTACGGCTGAAGATATGATGATGCTGCTGGTGTAGAGCTCCTGGATCATCCTAGTGAAGACCTATTGCTAGTGTGATTGGCATTCTGTGGGATAGGCTGCTACAGGATTTCCTATAGGATGTTCTGTAGTTGCTTCTTCCTCAAAATTCTTTAATCATGTTGTTAGCTTGGGTTGTGAGGATGGTGTAATGAATGGAAAGGAGGAGTAGAAGTGTGTAGAGCAAAGGATACTCAGGTAATGCTCTTACTCCTCTCCGTTTTCCTTTTTTTTTTCTAAGATTGGAAGAAACTATTGAAATTGATTTTTTTGTTTTGAATGGTGAGTGCAGGGATGATGATGGTGGAAGAGGTAAGCTGCTAGATCATGCATAGGGTGAATTTTAGGGACCTAACAAACCTATCATGTGCCTTCAGATTGCTTCGTGTAGGTTTTTCGAGTCACTGTAATTCCTATAGGTTCATCCTGTAGGTTTTCATGGGATCTTGTAGGAATATAAGGGATCCTATAGAAAACACAGTCTTTGCATAAGTCGAAGCAATTGAGTAAAAAAATGATAGAAATGATGGAGGGATGCATAGTAAGGAGTGGAGGAGATGAATATGTGAGTGGCAGGGTTCCCTTTGGAACCTCTTTTGCTCCTTGACTGTCTTTCTCGCCCACCTACAAATGACAATTATATATTTTTCTCCTTTTCTTTGTTTTTTTGTTTTGAAAAATAAGAAGGCTGCCTCAGAGAGGTTTTCACCCTAGTTGTTTTCCTGGGGTGCCTCAAGGAAGGTTTTCACCCAGGGATCTTCTTATCCTTTTTTTCTTGTCTTTTTTCTCTTTTTTTCTTTTTTTTGTTCTTCATCATTGGGCTGATTCACGAGGTTTTCAACCCAAAGATGGGACTCAGGCACCTCATGGAGGATTTCACTAGAGTCCTTATTCTTTTTTCTTTTTTTTCTTTTTCAGTGACTTGATGAGGGAGGAGCTGGAACTTGCTCCACCATCATCAATGTTTTATTGATATTATCAATGAACTCTTGTTTAAATTATAAAGGTCTCTTGTACATTTTCAATCGGCGCCCATTAACAAGCAAAGGAATGGCTTCTTCATCTATAGTTCTAATTTGCATTGAACCATTATCATGGCATCTTTCCAGAACATAAAGTCCGAGCCATCTTGTCCTTAAATTTCCCTTGAAGTATTTATACCTAGAATCATATAACAATGCCCAACCACCCTCCTAAAATTTCTTCTCCTTAATATGTTTATCATGCCAGATCTTCCTCTGAAGTTGAACCATCTCTGTATGTAGGAGGGCCTGCATTATGAATTCATCCAAGCCATTCAATTGAAACAATATCTCTTTCTGTACATTGCTGTGATCCAAATCTAGTTCGGCTGCCATCCTTAATGTGTTATATTCAAACTCAGTGGACAACAAGGCCTTTTTCCCATAGACCAGCTCATAGGGTATGAATCCAATGGTGGTCTTCCATGTGGTGTTATAAGCCCAGGTGGCCTCAACTAGTCTTTCTGCCCAATTCTTCCTACTGTTGCTCACTACCTTGGTTAAGATGTCCTCCAATGCCCTGTTGGTCACCTCCACTTGCCCATTAGCTTCTGAATGATAGGGAGTGGAGGTCCTATGCTTGATCTTGTGATGGATGAGCAAGCCTTCAATCATGTTGGAGGTAAAACGGTTGCCTTGGTCTGTGACTAGCTCTCTAGGGTACCAAAATTTATAGAATACTTTCTCCCTTAGGAACTCAACCACCTTTTCTTCTGTTGCTACCTTAAATGCCTTGGTTTCAACCCACTTAGTCAAATAATCAGTGCACACAATAATGTGTTGTTTTTACTTTGAAGGAGGGTTGATAGGCCCAATGAAGTCCATGCCCCACTTGTCAAATGGCTTGAAATTCACTTTAGGCTACAGGGGAATTTTATCTCTTGGAGTAGGCCTTCCCATCCTTTGGCACCGATCACACTAACTAGTGTACTTTTTCACATCTTGATGAAGAGTGGGCCAATAATAGCCTGCTTGTAACACTTTGAATGTTGTCCTCTTTGCTACAAAGTGACCTCCACAAGGCCCATCATGACAGGTCAGAAGGATGTCAAAGACTTCCTTTTCCTTGACACACCTTCTCAAGATTTGATCTAGGCCAAGTTTGAAAAGTTTGTCCCCAATCCAAGTGAAGGGGGCACTTTTCCTGACTATCTTGCTCTTTTCTTTGGAGGACAAGTTTGGTGGGAACTGTGCTGATACTAAATAGTTTTCTATATTGGAAAACCATGGAGAGAGAAATGAAATAGCAAACAAGTTCTCATCTGGTAATTGGTCATCCACCATTCCTTCTTCACCTGCAGAAAAATTTACCCTAAATAGAAATTTTGCAACAACATTTCCTTACCAGGCTTACTAACAATGGTTGGATCAAACCATTGTAATAAAAGCAACCATCTTATAATTCGAGCATTCACATCTGGTTTGTTCATTAAATATTTGATTGCATCATGGTCAGTATGCACAAATGTTTGATAGCCTATAATGTAATGCTTGAATTTGTTTATTGAATGTACAATAGCCAAGAGTTCCTTTTCGGTCACTGTACAATTTAGCTCAGCCTTTGACAAGTTTTTATTGATAAAATAGATGACATAAGGAAATTTTTCCTCTACCTAACCTAGGGCTACTCCTATGGCTTTGTGTGAGGCATCAGCATGAATATGAAAGGGGAGGGCCTAGTTTGGGCCTCAAAGAATTGGTGCAGTGGTTAACTTACCCTTTATAATGTCTAAGGCCTCTTGACAACTTTTTGACCATATAAACTCAGAATCTTTGGCCAACAACCCAAATAAAGGAGAGGACAACTTGTTGAAGTCCTTTATGAACCTTCGGTAGTATCCATCTAACCCTGAGAAACTTCTGACATCTCTCTACTTTTGAGGAGGTGGGACCCTTTAGATGATGGCTATTTTGTTCAGGTCCACCTGCAGTCCTTGCTGAGATATTAAATGACCTAGCACGGTCCCTTCAGTCATTAAGAATTCACATTTTTTAGGACTGAGAGACAGGTTCATTTCAATGCATTTGTGCAGTACTTTGCCTAGGTTAGTCAGGGCTTATTGAAAATCATAGCCATAAGGTGTAAAACCATCCATATAAATTTCCACTGCATAATGGACTAACTCGGCGAAAATACTCAAGACTGCGCTTTGGAAAGTGGCGGGAGCATTGCATAGGCCAAAAGGAAGGACCCTATAGGGAAAATTATCCCAAGGATAGGTGAATATGGTCTTATCCTAGTCTTCTGGGCATATTTGGATTTGGTTGTACCCACTGAATCCATCTAGGAAAGAAAAAAACTTTTTCCTTGCCAGGCCATCTAGCACTTGGTCAATGAAGGGTAGAGGAAAATGATCCTTCTTTGTGGCTTTTTTAAACTCCCTGTAATCGACACAAATGCTCTACTTACCATTTTTATTTGGAACTAACCCTAAAGGGGAGACCCACTCACTATCAGAGATAGGGTAAATGAATCATGCATCTAGCAGTTTTTGCAGTTCTTCTTTGACTATATCTTTAAGAGTTGGATTCATCCTCCTTTGTGGTTGCTGGACTGGCTTGCAACCTTCTTCGATGTATATGTGGTGAGTACACACTGAGGGGTGTACTCCCTTCATTTCCTTGTAACTCTAAGCAAAGGCTTCTAGGTTTTCCTTTAACATGTTGCATAACCTCTCCTCTTCGAGAGCAGAAAGAGATGGATTAATTTTCAAGGTTTTCTCTGGGCCGAATTCTATGGTTTTGACATGGAGTGGGTTGGAATCGGCCAAGCATAAGTCAATTGGATCATTTTTCTGGGTTTCCTTTACTTCTTCTTCTAATGGTAATGAACTAGGAGTTGGACTTTGGAGCAGGTGTTTAATCAAGTAATCCTCATCTTGCTGTCCTCATCCCATGGTTGCTTCCAAAGCATAAATTTGGGCAGAATAAACCTCATCTTCTTCCTCATCCTCCAACCATAAAGGTAAATCATGCTATAGAGACGGTTGATCAAGAGGGTATAGGACTAACTACTTGGACATATGCCCATTCTTGATGGTCATATTCCCGTCTCTGCAGCTAATGTAAGCATCAGTTGTGGCTAACCATGGCCTCCTAAGGATGAGAGGATAACCAATAAGCTTAGCCTTAGGCTGGAGAACAAGAAAATTTGCAGGGTACTCCTAGGAGTCAATGGAGACCATCACATCCTCCACAATTCCCTCAGGGATTAATTTGGAACAGTTTGCAAGTTGCAAAACTATTGTGGTCTTCCTCAATGACCTTGGAGGTTGAGCTTGAGCATGGTGTCCTTGGTCATCACATTAATGGCAGCCCCAAGATCGATCAGAGTGTGTGGGACAATGGTGCCATTGATGTGCACATCTACTACAGGGCTTCCAGGGTCCAAATATTTTGGACATATTACCTGCCCCAACATTAATTCGAAAAGATACCCAATGACATTAATGGTAGGGGAATCCCTTTTTCGCCTCCCTAAATGCTTGAAGAATTTCTCCTTAATCAACTGATTGTAAATGGGAACATCTTTTATTGCTTGGAGAAGGGGGATCTTTACACATAGATTTTTCAATTCTCCAAAAAGTTCAATTTCTTCTAGGGTAGGCTAGAGTGGTTGGGCTAATCTCTCAGGAAATGGTGGATTTAATTTAAGGTTTCTTTCCTCTCTTTCTTCCTCAACCTCCCTAGGTACAGGGGCGGTTGTTTATCCGGGAGAACTATCCCAGATCTCAGGTTAATCTCCTGTATTTCCATAGCATAAGGTGGATATGATGTCTCTCCATTGTATACTTGTTGAGTCTGCCTATTGTTGAGGTTCGGATTTGGCTAGGTAGGCATCTAGGGTTGCTTGGGTGGAGCAAAGTGTAGGAGTTGTGGTTGGGCAGGTGGTGGAGGCAATAGCATTGGGGCATTGTTGTATTGGGGCATCCACCCTATAGTGGTGTATTCCATTAAGGTTGTGGCAGAGCTTAAGGTTGAAATGACTGGTTGGCTAGCTGGGAATGATACTGAGATGCATAGGACCAAGGAGGGGGTGTAGACCAGGAAGGATGAGCAAGGGGTCCCTAAGAAGGTATAGTTGTGGTTTGGTTAGGGTTGTAATATGCATGGGATGACCCTTGCATGCCCTGCTAGTATGCTCTAGGCCCAGGAGGTCTCCTTTGGTTAATGTAGCAAAGCTGCTCAGTGACACCTTCAGCTCCTTGATATACAACTTTGAGTCTAGGTCAAGAAGGGCACTTATCTGTGGAGTGGTTTTTTTCACAGACCAAGCAAATTTCAATACAGTTTAATGGACATTCATTCCTAGGATGCCTTTTGGTGCATCTAAGACAAAAGATGGCCAAGGCTCTCTCTGCTTCCTCTTTCTTCCTTTTAATGTTCATGGTGTCCATTTGCAAGGCAAGGGTTTGCAACCCTCTCACTTTTGAAATCTTCCAGCATATTTCCAATTTCACCCTTGATGGATGAGTTGGAATATGATGTACTGGCCATAGGTTGACTACCCCAACCCTTTTTCCTGGTCGCCCTAGAATGGTTTCTAAAGACAATCTTGATATCCCCATAGGGTAATTGGTAGATATCTCCTCCTACTAACAAATGTAAGGTATCCATAATATCTTCTCTTACTCCCCTAAGCAGGACCAACTTTAGTGAATCAAAGTCAAGTGTGCACCTAGCCCTTTTGTAACTGAGCTAGAATCTTTCTTCGTAGTCTTCTAAGGATTCATCTTGGCCTATGGTCATCCTGAAAATTTATTCTTTAGTATCCTTTGACCTACAGTAGTCCCGATATTTGTTGTTAAAGGCCTGCTACTTCTGAGCCCAAGTTGTGATGCTATCTCTAGGTAAGCCCATGAACCAGCGCAATGTTGCATCCTTGAAGGTAGATGGAAATAGTTTTAATTTTTTCTCATCATTTTTATAGTCATAGGTTTGACATATAACAAAAAACTCAAATAGGAAAGTGTCGGGGTCCTCTGTGGTCAGGCCATGGAAATGAGGTAGGGCAGAGGGGCTTATATTTTTCATTTTAGTGTCCCTGTTGGTTTCCCTGATGAGGAAGGCACCCTCAACTCTCTCTCTATTCCCTCTGTCATTTCGGTTTTCAGCCATTGGTTCAGTAGGAATGGCTTCCTCTTCCTCTTCTTCCCATGTAGGTTCTTCAAATATGTCAGGTTGCTCACCTAAAGGTTCTTCCAATTCACAGCCACCAAAGAAGAGAGAAGGTTGGTTGTTGGATGTAGTGGTGGTATTTGGCAAAAATTTCCCTAAGTTGTCCCTATTCCTACGAGGCATGAAAGGAAATGTTTTTGGGTTGGTTTTGTGTTTTTTTAAAATTGGAAAGTACTCGCAGAAATGAAATTGTTGATTGAATGAAAATCACTTACATAATGAAAAAGCTACTTGCTGAATTGAAATCCTACTTGCATAATAGAAAGAAAAGAAGATAATGGAAAATGAAAGAAAGGAAGCAACTAGATTACTTTTGTAGAAATAAACTAACTACAAAATATTGAAGACAAGAAATAGTAGAAAAGAAAGCAGTAATCACATTCTACTCAGACACCTCCCTGACAACGGTGCCAAAAAGTGATGAGTGCCAGTATTGCAACAAGGATGTTGCAACTCCTGGGCTACCAACTTTACTTATCACCTCGGGGTTCGTAAAAACTTGGAGGTGATAGTGTTGTATGCACAAGTAAAAGTGAAGGTCCTGCCTGTTGTCACTGTTCGTCTTGTGAGAGACCCTAGGGGTTCCATGCCAGAATTCTGTAGAGTTAGAAGAAGCTTGATTCTTTGATGGAAGAAGAGCAAATCTACTCTAAGAGAGCTACTCTACTGTAGTAATGAAGAAAAAAACATGTAATGCTAAATCATACCATATATTAATTAACCATTTAAACAACTACGATAATCATAATTACTAAATAAACACCAAACAAATGCTACTATCTAAGCTGCAGAAGTAAAGAGCATCAAACCATACTAGTGTGTAAGCAAAAAAAACTAAACTAAATCTGTTTTCACTTTTTTTTTTTTGTTTTTTAAGGCAAAATCAAGTATGCAAATTAATTGTTCTTGTGATGTGGTAGGTGAATGGAAGGTGATGGAGGATGGCTAGAAGGTTTATGAAGTGGTTGGATGGTGTGGAAGGGTCCTAGGAGGCTTTGTGTTATTTCCTAGAGGTTTCCCATCATTTCGGATTCAAAACAGGCCATTTCAGGAAAACCTACAGGACGTACTAGAAACCTACAGGATGATCATGTAGGAATTACAGGAAACCTACATGATACAACCGAGAGCTAATTGTGAGGCGTTGGGTATCTTGGAAAAGGTGGGTGATGAGTGGAATGGGGTGTTATAAGGTGTAGGAGCACTTAGAAGTCAATATCCAAGATAAGAGATGGCTAGATTCACTCAATGTATCTAGGGGAATTTCAATGAGAAATGATAAAAAAAATAGTGGAGGTGATGGTGGAACAAGAGATGGCTAAGGTGGATGAAGGGGAAGGTGGTTGCTGGTGATGAAGTCTGGGTCTCCTCCTAAAGTACCTACTTTTCTTAAAACATGTGTGTCTTCCAAGAACTATGCAACAAGATACATTTTCATAAACTAGAAAAGCATGAATCAATTTCCTATATTAAGCACGAAGAAAGTTGCTGAAGGGAATGAAAGCAAGAGTGAGATCTTATTGCAGAAATGGAGATGGAAAAAGATGACAATGAAATATGCCTTGCAACATGAACCAAATGCTGAATCAAAGACAACAAACTCCAAAGCTCATGCAAGAACTAGAAATTTGTGTTTTTGGGGCCGCTGAAGGGTCCCTTCCTCAATTCATGGTCTTAGAGGGAGGAAATGAGGGCGAGACATCTATTGACAACCTTATGGTGATCCTTTTTCTCCTTGCTAACGTTCTACTTGAAAGAAGGCACAAATGGAAGCAAACTATCACACAACCAATCTAATCTACACGATTGTAATGGAATGCATCTACTAAGCAAATGAACGATTAAACCATGAAGCTATACTAGCATACATTTACAATAAAGAGGAGCCTTGGCTGCTAGGGTTGGGCCCTAACCCAAGAGATTCATCCCTTTGAGTTAACTCAGTGCTAGCTCAAAACAAAACTTATTCTTATTACCAAAACAATGGATTACATCAAAAACTGTCACAAGTCTTGCAGCTTGAAAATAGAGTAGAGTTTTACAATAAAAAATCTGAATCCTACTGAGGTCCTAGGCCTCTCTACTTATACATATGAAGTCTCCAAAAACTTCCTTAAAATTAGGGAGACTCGGCTCCCAAACTCGAGATAAACTGGTGCTTTGTCTTTCACTTGCTTCGCTACCTTCTAGTCCTCAAGATTTGGCTGTTTGCACTCCGAGCTGATGGAGGGATATTCGAATGGAGGGGTAGTAAATGAAGAGGATTTAACTCTTATAATCCCTCTCCCTTGTCCCATTTGAGTTTTTACCATGGTATTTTCCAAAATTCCTTGCTTTTATCCTTTAATCCTGTGTTAAACGCACATTATACCACAAAGCAAAATATCCAACTCTAACTCATCTCATATACAAAATATAATCAAAATTATTCAATAAGTTATGAGAATAGTTGGTTTGACTAAGATAGGAGGTGAATTAAGGCCCATATAATTACCCAATGATGAGGCTCATCAGGGGACATGAAGAAACATGGTAAGGTTTTATCCTCTTGGAATGATTTTGTTGTTGCAATAAGAAAATTTTATCGATTAAAATACATGCAAAAAGCTATAATGGATTAGCAAAACTCTAGGCAAGCTAAAGGTCAAAATGTGCAAAGCTATACTCAAGAATTTAGGAAAATTTATGTAAACATTGTAAATATCAAAAATAAAATAAGTTGCAAGATGAAGAGACATTAAGAAATGAAACCCAATAATCTGCTTCTCCTTGTATATATCCATGTTCTATCTTAATGTAAAAGGAACAATTTCATTTGTAGTTACTCATGGCAATTAATTTTTTCTACCAGTAACTTTTGCATTCTCTACCCTATTCTCTATTCCTCATACACCATGAAAATGGAACAGTTATGGTCAATTTAAGTGTTGAATCTTTGTGTTCATTTTGGTGAATGCATTGGTTGTTTAAATTCTGGTTAAAACCGCAACGAGCTTTTGTACACCTGTGGTGAATCTCACTTGTGAACTAGACTTGCGAACAACCAGTGAGGTAGTGCTCACATGCAATGGGCATAGCCGTTCATTTGTTGAATTCCATGAATGGTGACAGACTGAAGATGAATCGACTGCATTGCATATTAAACAATGAATTTATCCTGCAACTATATGTTCACCACATTGAGTTTTGTGCAGTCTACACTGATCAAGGAATGCAAAGGGTTTATTATGTGCATTGAATAGTATATGCAATGGAGTGTTGAATTTGGTATGATGCCTTATTCTATTTGATGAATTCCTTTTATCTAGTATGTTTGTCATTCTGGTCGTACGTACAATTGTGTTGAATGTTGCATTGAAAAGTTGAGAGTTGCGTTGATGTTCTTTTTTGTCATGGATGTGTTGAATAACCTTTCATGGATTTGTTTATTTTTTAAATCCATGAAAAACATTGGTCGTTTTGGTGCTAGTATGTATAAAAATTGTTAGGTTTTTTTTTTTTTTTGGGGGGGGTTTATATCAGTATAATGGATATATGAGGTTATGGTCTATGGATACATAATTGTGAATGAGAAACATATTTGTGAAGATGGTGATCTTATTATAATGCAGTGATATGAGTTATAGAGTATTATGATGTTTAGTGGTGACATGGTATTAGGAGTGTGATATCATTAAAAGTTTTTCTTTTTATAAATTAAATTAATTTCTTATCTAAATAAGAAGGAAAAAAATGAAGTAAGGTTGTAATTGGTTTGGAAATCAAAAGCATAGAGTTCACTCATTTCTATAATGGGAGTAGTTTTCACTGGCAAAGATAACTACCATGACTGGTCCCGGAAAATAAAACACACTCTCATTTTCAATGAACTTTGGAAAGGAATTTTTGAAGGAGAAGGAGACAATGCACCTAAAAATCCTACTTTAGATAAGGAGCTTGCCATTTGAGAAAACAAGAATAACAAGGCCTATTCCTTGATTATAACATCAGTAAATGAAGAGGTAAGTCATCATATATTTCCATTTTCAAATGCCTTTGAAGCCTTAAATAAGTTGAAGGAATTGTATGACTCGTACTCTAAACTTGAAGTTGTTCAATATATGATTAAGTTGTTCAATATTGAGTTGAAAAATGATGAGCTTATTGCCTTAGCATTAGAAATAAGATCCATTATGCATGACATAAATTCCATCGACATTGAAATATATGTTCCTCTAACAACCTATGTCAAGGAACTATATCCCACCTATCCACATTATCTTGAGTCATTACAAGCAAGTGGAAAACTTAAGGAGATTTCCTTTGACTCCCTTGAGAAGAAGTTTGTTGAAAGAGAGAAGGATTTTGGGAAGAATACAACTCCTCTGTTTTTTGAAGAACCTGTGTGCCTTGCACAGAAAGAGAAGAATCATGCACAAGATTCTTCTAGAGGAAGAGGTGGCCGAAGAGGAAGAATAAATAATTTTAGAGGCAATGGGGGTAGACATTTCCAAGGAGAAAGGTCTGATCTTCATTGCATACAATGCAATATAGATGGATGTGATTCTTCCACATGTAAGCTGCATTGGGACAAAATTGAGCAAGAAAGAAATGATGAAAAGGGTAAAACACCTGCTAAAGGGAAATGAAAAGAACCTAAGTATGTTCATTATGTTGTGGCACATTGCAACATTGGAGTAACTGAAGACTTATTCAATATTTCATTTGCTTCATGGAAAGATGCATGGTTGATTGATTCTAGAGAAGCTTTCCACATGACTTTCATAAGATATTTCATTAAATAATTCACTAACAATGTTGATGGATAAGTCTACTTTGCAGATAAATCAATGCGCAAGCCATCTGGACTTGGCACTATCAAGCTCAAACTTCCTGGTCTTCCGGACTTTCTTCTACATGATGTTTTATACTTCCTGAAGCTAAGGAGAAACTTGTTGTCTTGGTCCACATTTGCCAACAAGGACACTCCTTTCACATATTTGATGGCAAGGTTGAGGTTAGAAAATCATCGTCTCACTCACTTGTCATGATTGGGATAGAAGAAGAAAGAATTTTGAAACTGCAAGGAACCTCTACTCGTGCATAGGACTTTTCAGACAATTCTCACTATGATGAAGGTAGACTTCCATTAAGTCTTTTATGGAATATTAGATTTGGACACTTGAACTATGAAAACCTTAATTTGTTGAAGAAAAATGGTGTTTCTAGTTTGCCTACAATTCCTAGGAAACTTAAGCAATGTGTTGTTTGTATCCTAGGAAATCATAGTAAACATTATTTTCATGATTCACATTCCAGAGCACATAGAAAAATTGAACTCGCTCATTTTGATTTATCTGGCCCAATTCTTGTTCCTTCTACAAATGGTAATAAGTACATGATGACATTTATTGATGACTACACCAAAATGTGTTTGGTTTATTTATTGAAGAACAAATTTGAATCTTTTGAAACATTCAAGGTATTTCATGCATGGATTGAAAATGACACACAATCTCATATTGGATCTATTTGTATTGATAATGGAAAATAATATAATTTAAATGAATTTAAAAAATATCTTTGCTAGCATGGGATCAAACATCAAACAATCGTTCCTTATAATGCCCAACAAAACAGAGTAGTTGAAAGAATGAACGGGAAAATCTTAAATATGGTATGTTCGATGATGTTTTTCAAGAATGTTAAGATGCAGTTCTATGTGCTGTGTATATAAATAATAAGTTTCCATCTAATGCTATAAAAATCAAGACTCCCTATGAAATGTGCTATGGCCACATTCCTTTGGTGAGGCATCTCAGGTTTTTGGTTCCACCTATTGTGCCTTGGTACCTAAGAAATAAAGAAACAAACTTGGTGCAAGGAGTCACAAATGTATCTTCTTGGGGTACTCATATATCTTTGAAGAATATCATCTCTATGATTAAGTGAATAAGAAGTTTATAATATCTAGAGATGTGATCTTTCTTGAATCTTCTAAGACTGACAATGTTGTTGAGTGAACGCTTGATCTCTTGGATAGATTCAAACATGTAAAGTATTTTTAAGAGTTTGATAATGAGATTCCACATATTTAAGGGGGGATCCATATACTAGATCAATCTATGGAATCTCCTTCTGAAGCATTCTCTCCCCTGCATGAAGCTCCAGTCACCAATGACACTTTGGGTGACGTGATTAACAGAATTGGGAGACTAAATCTTGATTCAAACCAGTCTTAGTCAACTGAGCATCTTGGGCCATCTCAGAAAGGTCCTCTAAAATGGCTAAAAAATACACTTGAAAGTGTTTGTCTTGATTAGGTTGGAAAGACAGGAACAAGAAGCTCAACTAGATAGCGTAAAGGTGATGTAGATGATCCTGATTCACCTATTGATATGGATGTATCTTATGATTGTGAACTGAATTTGTCTAAAGATTTCGAACCAAATTCCTTCAAAGAAGCCACTTCTCATGATGGATGAAAAGAAGTGATGCAAAAAAATATGATTCTTTAATAAATAATGGCACCTAGAAGTTGGTTGATCCTCCATTGGGATCCAAACCAATAGGATACAAATGGGTCTTTGAGAACAAGTATAAAGAAAATGGCTCACTTGACAAACATAAATCCAGGCTTGTGGCAAAAGGTTTTGCACAGAAGGAAGAGGTCGATTATGAGGAAACCTTTTCCCCCACAGAAAAATGGGCTACCATCTAGACACTCTTTACCTTGGAAGCTCAGAACAATTGGAAATTCCATCAAATGGATGTAAAAATGACTTTCTTGAATGGAGATATGAAAGATAATGTTTTTGTGTCCCAACCAGAAGGATTTGATGTGAAGGGTTAGGAACACAAAGTATGAAAGCTTGTAAAATCCTTCTCTGGCCTCAAGTAAGCACTGCAAGCCTAGTATGAGAAATTGACTGAGCACATTTTGAAATTAAATTTCAAACATTATGATCTTGATGATGCAACTTTGTTTGTCAAGAAAGTTGGAAAAAAATTTATATATATTGTGGTGTGAGTAGATGATCTTTTGATGATATGGAATAATGAGAATTGCATTGCATCCATAAAGAAAGAAATGAGGAAAAGGTTTTGAAATGACAGTTTTGGGCTATGTTCACTACTATCTTGGTATTGAAGTAACCCAACATCCAAAGTTTATATCCTCTCTCAGAAGAAGTACATTGGAGATTTTTTGAACATATTTGGCATGGCTGAGTGAAATCCTTTGACTACTCCAATGAAACAAAATTTAAATCTCACATCCATTAAAGGAAAATAATTTGAGGATGCAATGAAGTATAAACAACCCGTAGGAAGTCTCAACTACCTGACTACTACCAGACCAGACATTTCATTTCTTGTTGGAATCCTCTCTAGGTTTATCCAAAAGCCTTGTGAGGGTCATTGGTATGTTGCTAAAAGAGTTCTAAAGTACTTGAAGGGAACTCAAGACTTTGGACTCAAATATACACAGGTGGATAACTTCAGTTTGATTGGACACTCTGATTCAGATTTCAATGGATATAAAGAAACTGAGGTATCTACTTCAGGTTATGTTACGAGTCTTGGATCAAGAGCTATCTCCTGGAAGTAATGCAAACAATGAGTTAAGATAGACTCCACAACTGAGGCAAAATATGTGCCAACAACTAAAGAAACAAAGGAAATTATGTGGCTCAAGAAAATTACGGAAGATTTGTAGGAGAAATAGTACATTCAACTCCTATTTTGATTGACAACACTTCTACAATAAAATTGTCCAAGAACCCAAAGTTCCATGATTGAACAAAACACATCAATACAAAATATCATTTGATTTGACATCATGTTAAGGCCAAAACAATCTAACTACAACATTGTTCCACAGATGAGTAAATTGCAGACATCTTCACCAAAGCGTTTGGAAGGGAAAAGTTTGAAAGATTCAGAATGATGCTTGGACTCACTAACAATCCATCAGATTAAGAGGGGAAATGTTGACGCCCAATATTTGGGATTAGGAAAACTTATGCAAATATTGTAAATTTGTTATGAAACCAACTCAAGAAAAAGACAGAAAATATAGATCAATGCCTTAGAATTCAGCCTCTTCGAGGGGGCAACCACCTTTACATTACATAAATAAACAATTCTTGGATGATTCAAATGACAAAACCTCCTTTCTATATATAGGAGTCTAAGGAGTCACAATATAACCCAGCCGACCTAACAATAATAATATAAAGCCACAAAAATAACAATAGAGGGATTCTATGGGGCACATTTATAGCAATATGGGGACAATAGGGCACAAAAATATTAATAAGGGATACAACTACAATAGTAATGGGGTAATCACTAGTATTATAAGGACCTAACATGCCCCTCTGCTTCAAAAAAGTGTTGTCCTCAACGCTTGAGTAGTTCTGGATGCTTCTGTATAAAATTCTCATCCTCCCATGTGGAATCTTCAGCAGGTAAGTTCTTCCACTTGATGAGATACTCCGAAATTGATCGATTTCATAGCTGTCGAGTTCTTGTTTCTGTGACTGCTTCCGGTTCCAATATAATTTTTGCTTCCTCGTCAAGTTCTGGCACTATTGTTTGAACTGGGAGCTTGTCACCTATAACCTTCTTTAAACATGAAACTTGGAAAACTGGGTGCACTCGTGACGCTGTGGGAAGCTCCAATTTGTATGCCATAGTACCAATCTTTTGCAACACCTTGTACGGACCATAGGAATACCCAATCACCTACATCAAAACTTCTTTCGCTATGATATTGATCTGCCTATTGTTTCATTCTATTCTGTGCCAACATGAGGTTATCCTTTAAGAGTTGTAGGACTTGTTGTTGATGTTTGATGTGATGTTCCACTGCTTGAACCTTAGAATTTTCTCTTAAATATGATGTGATGGATGGTGGATGATATCCATAAAGTGCCAGAAATGGGGTCATTTTTGTTGCTGTATGGAAGGAAATGTTATACCACCATTCAGCCAGAGGCAACCATTTGACCCATTGTGTCTATTTATCAGATACAAAGCAACGAAGATATCCTTCCAAACATTTGTTTATTATCTTAGTTTGCCCATCAGATTGAGGATGATAAGATGAGCTATGAGCTAACTGAGTACCAAGACAAGAAAATAATTTTGTCCAAAAATTTTGAGTGAAAATGGTATCTCTATCACTTACAATAATCTTTGGATTTCCATGTAGCTTTTGAATTGTTTCCATAAATGCAGTAGAAACTGTACAGGCTTTAAATGGATGTGATAATGCACAAAAGTGTGC
>APFE030732549.1:0-23508 GCA_000404065.3 Pinus taeda | reverse complement strand
GTTGCCATAATTTTGCTTTCCATTTTTCATGCTAACCTGAATGCCTTCTCCAATGAATCAGGTTCCCAAAGGTGAACATCATGTTGGATATTATCCTTTAAAGACCCTATGAACACATCAATCCTATGCTCCTCTGGAATAGCTTTTACCCTTATGTTCAATTTTTGGAACTCCTCAATGTGCTCCATTATTGAACCCTTTTGTTTGAGACTTATCAATTGGCTAAAAAAAGTGTTGCTTTTTGTATCCTCATAATGTGCTATCAATTCTTCCGTAAAAATTTCCCAAGTGATAATTGTTTACGAGAGCAAAGCCATTGATACCATACAAACTGATTTGGTTCCAAATATAAAGTTGTAATACGTACCTTTTGTGTGTTTTGCACATTATTGAGATCGAAAAATTGCTCCCTCTGTAATATCCATGTTGCGGGATCCTTGCCATCAAACTTCCTCATATCGATTTTTGGAATATGATGGGTCTTCGATCCCACATTAGAGTCTATGGAATCATGATTAACATTTCTTTTGTTCTCATCATGAGTTTCCTTTACTACCCTTTCACCCTTAGTGACCATTTTTTGTAGCAACTTATTCATATTTATCTTCAATTCGTCCATGTCTGTCTTCAAATCTATCTTCAAATCGTCCATCTTAGCTTCCACGCCTTTCTTTAAAACATCCATATTAGCTTCTACATCTTTATTTAAACCATCCATCTTAGATTCTGTTCCTTTTTGTGCAAGTGACAGTTGTTGCTCTTGGTCTTGTAATTTTGATATATCATGTTGCATTTATTCCTCTTCTTCATGAGTCATGCTAGAGCTTTCAGGTTGCTTACTAGGTGTTTGCATTTTCTTTCCTCGGGGCATCAATTACCAATAATAATGCTTTACTATGCCCTTTGAATTCCTTCAAACTAATTTTTCAGACCAAGCTTATGCAAAAATTTAAAAAAAACTACACACCTTTTTTCACTTTGTAGGAGCTTGATATTGAATATGATGTATCTCTATAATTTCGGACCATCCAGTTCTGAAATTGCTATCTGTATTAGCCCTCTATATCCTCTTTCCAATGCCACAATTCTGATCTAAATTGGATTCTCCAAGAAAGAGTTATGCGAAATCTCCCACAGTGACCTGATTATAGACTAGTTCAGTAGCCCAAACTTGTATGACGTGCCACGAGTCACTGTTTTGACCTTTGGCTTTGAAAAATATATATAAGAAACTACAGTCCGTCCTCTTTCTATGCCTTCTAATGAAATTTCAATATGATTCTCAGAGATAAATTTATGATGATTTCCCCAGGTCACCTATTTGGAATGCAATTCAGGAGTTTGCAAAAAGACCAACTTCCTCAGATCATATCTCCGCAAATATAGCACGAAATGTTATGAAATTTGGACCCGAGATTCAGCACAATTTCTTCTGAAATGTTTTTTTTTTAGCTTCTGAAACGTCGTAGAAAATAAGTTATAGCGAAAATGCCACAATGACCTATTTGGAGCAGCGAAACCCTAGAATCCAAAGCTCTTATACCAAATGTTATGAAACCAACTCAAGAAAAAGATAGAAACGATAGATAAATGCCTTAGAATTCAGCCTATTCAAGGGGGAAACCTCCTTCACATTACATAAATGAACAATTCTTGGATGATTCAAATGACAAAACCTCCTTTCTATATATAGGAGTCTAAGGAGTCACAATATAACCCAGCCAACCTAACAATAATAATATAAAGCCACAAAAATAACAATAGAGGGATTCTATGGGGCGCAGTAATAAAAATATGGGGATAATAGGGGCACACCAATATTAATAAGGGATACAACTACAATAGTAACGGGGTAATCACTAGTATTATAGGGACCTATCGAAATTGAAATATTAAAAGAAGTTGGAAGATGAAGAGACATCGGGAGATGAAACCTAATAGTCTCTCCCTCCTTGTATATATTCATGTTCTATCTTAATACAAAAGAAGCAATTTCATTCGGCATTACTCTGGCCTGAAAGGAATAAGGTTTCTTTTCAAGATTTACAATTTAATTAAGAAAGTTGATAAAATAAGTTTTGAGTATACCTATGGTGGGATGGATCTTACATGTTTTTAAAATGTATGTCTTTAATTTACTTTTTATAATTAGTAATAATAATAATTGTTGCATCGAAGTTTTGATGTGTAGGTGTAATTTTGTTTTACATGGCAGCTTAATCCCTCCAACCCAAGTTAGGAATTATGCTAAATTAATAAATGGTTGATAGAAAAATCATCCTATATTCTTTCTTTGGTAGCAACTAATAAATTGAGATGTGAAGTGGGAAAGTAAATTGCTTACTCAAGCATAAGAACGTGCATACATTTTGATGGGTAGTAGAAATTAATAAGTCTACACATTTATAATACTACTCCTACATAAGCACTGAAGAAAACATAAATAATGTTGAGAAGTAACTCATGTAAGTATATTTTTTACATTTTATTCGTATCCATTTTTTATGCAAAGAGTTGCTTAAATTATGTGGGAAGTAATTGATGGTAGATATGTTATTTACTTGGGAATAAGTTATTTTCCAATATTTTATGTTTGGATGGTTTTCCTGCAAAGCTTGAAAATAAAAAATCACTACAAAAATATTGCAACCATATCCATAAATTACAACATAAAATATGTAAGACAATTATCCACATAGTATTATATTATGCAAATGTTTCAATAAGACCTTCAAGTTATGGTCCAATCAAATGTTTGAAAATCATTTTTTTAATAATATTTAAAAATAAATATTTATTTTCCAAGTTAAACAGTATAATTTGCATTGGTCAATGCTAAACTAATAGTGATGAACAGACAAATCGATTGTTAGAGTCCTTTGGAAGAGGCTAATAATGATAACATAACCATATTTAAGTTTAATTAATAAGCACATAAAAACTTAATACTCGCAATAAAATTACAATATAACAAGTTTCTTAACCGTGCAAATCCACCCCACTTTCCCATGGTTATTATTAACATGTAAATAGGTTTTGTTACAATACCATGCCTTATCAATACCGCATGCCAAAAAACAATAACTCATTTCACAATAAAAAATTATAATGTAAAATATTTTAGGCATTACATAGAGCATTTATTACATATGGTTGAAATTATTTGTCATATGGCTGGAGAGAGAGAGGGAGAGAGGGAGGTAGACAATGAGATAGTCGGAGGGTGAAGCGAGGGAGAGTGATGTGGAGCAGATAGAGAGAGGGAGAGATAGATGGAGTTGGAGGGGGAGAGAGGGAGGTAAGAACAAAGACATAGATAGATAGAGGTAGAGAGAGAGGAAGTGACAATGGAGAGAGGAGAGGAGAGAAGGAGATGAGAGAGAGAGGGAGACATAGAGATGGGCATGAAGAAAGATAAGGAGAGAGGGAGGGAGGTAGTAACAAAGTTGGGGGGTAGAGAGAGAGAGTGATGGGGGGAAAGAGATAGAGGGAGGTGGGAGAGAAAGAGAGAGAGAGAGGACTTGAGAGAGAGAAGGAGAGAGAGAAGGAGAGAGGGAGGGAGAGAGTATAGGGAGACAGAGAGATGGATATAGTATAGATATGGTATGTGTGTATGTAAAAACCAACCTAGATCCATCTTAACCTAGGATCTATTCGAGAGGGATCAAATCTCTTTTCACTTTAAATGAGGTTTGTATTTCAAGAAATTTTATCCCTCCCGGTGCTTGATAAATCTAGGGTTCAGATGGATCTAGGTTGGTTTAAAATAAAGTTATAATTTATTTATTTTTTATGGCTTTTAAAATTTTAGCAATGTATCATAAGGGAAGCATCTTGATGCATATGTAAATGTATGGCCCTTCTATATGGCTCAGCTAATAGAAAAAAAAATTGGTTATTGTGTATAGAAAATGATTTATAAGTAAAAGTATAAAAAGAGTGATTTTTTTAAATGATTAGTAATGATAGAAATTATCTTTTTTTTTTTCAATCTTAAATATTTAATTTTTTTTATGAATGTATAGTAGAATAAGTTTAATATTTATTAAATACATATATTTCAAATTTTTAGATAATCAAAATGAATTATCCAAGTAGCTATCTAACATTTTCACGAAATAGTTATTCATTTTAGGAAAAAAGTATATGTACACAAATTACACAACTATATCCACTATTTTTTTGGATTCAAGTATTTTTTAAAGATTTATATAAATACAAAAAAAAATGGTGTTTTATGGAGATATTTGTGTCTCTTCCAATTTATACTTCATTAGCCTAGATCCATATTAACTATGAATCTATCAAGGGCCGAGAGGGATCAATTCTCTCAAGGTAAAAACTAGATCCAGAGTTTACATGGATCTAGGTTGGTTTAATTTCTATAAATAAAGTGTAAAGTTAAAAAGATATATTTTTCATATTTAAATATATGATATGGAAAATATTATTATACTATTTTTTAAGGGAATACCCACCCAAACACAAAACAATAGTTGCGAATTTTGATTTTTCATGAAGCAACACTAAAGACACATTTACCAGGAGCCTTTCTCCTTTTAAATAGGCTATATTCCACATGAATACCATGCGTCAATATCACATGTTCTCATAAGCCTACAGTTCAGACACCACTCATAACTTGATCACAAAGTAGTGGAACAAACCTATGAATATAGGTGTGATTTTTTGTCACCAACACTCTCAAGTTGCAAGAGTGATAAAAGAAACTTATACACTCTTCCATGTAGGATAGAAGGAACCTATTATTGATACAATATAACCAATATAAACCAAGAAATGAAACATCCATTCATCTTGAATATAATAATCACACTAATGTTTGATAACAAGAATATAATTACCAAGGGAATCAAAACATATAAATTGAGTTCAATGTGTTCTTTCGAAATTTTCAAAGCACTCTATACCACATGCAAGGAAAAAGAAGAGAGTAATAATATAGACTACTAGTTACTTCATTACAAATAAATGAAGTAATAAATCTCACGATGAATTTATATCTATCATGAATTTGTATTTAGTCGAGCTATGTGATGTCATAAGCAAGAGATGAAAACAAATTCCAAAACTAGCATTTGGAAAATTTATTATTTTTTTCTTCAATTTGGATCTTTCTTCCTCATAATATCCATCCACCCCCTTATTATGTTTCATAAAATCATTTGTATGCGAGTTGAACAACTTTTGATTTGGACTTATGGTGTTGCAAGCCTTGACTATGTATTTATGAAGAAGGATACATTGTGACTTAAGTCTAGGCTTATGTTCCTACCCCATTACAAACTCTAATTGTTCCTCAACATTGGCAATATTGGCAGTTGTCTTAGCACACCTAACTCCCAAGTCGTTAAGCTCATTGTCTTGTTGTAATATTGTGTTTTTAAGCATCTTGGTTCTCTCCTTTACTGATAAAAAACCTTCTGTAATATTGTTAATCTCTTCTTGGTGACTATCATTTGAAAGTTGTATAAAAGAGACCAGTGAAATGGTACTCGAAAAAATGATAGTAGACTTCACACTAATATCATCCTCATGTGTGATGACATTTTTAGATGGCAAAGAATGTGTGCCCACATAAATCTCCTCATTTCTTTCTTCTTTCACTAGCTCCTCATCAAACAAGTGAGGTTTTAGTTTCCCTTCACATTGTTTGGCAAAACTTTGTTCCAATACTAAGAACTTATGAGGGGATATGTGTGATCCCTCCTTTTTCCTTAGTAACCTATGCTCACCCATGTAGGTCATTGTTGGAACCATGACGGGTTACATTAGTTGGAAAGTTGTTTGATCCACCTTATGTAAACACTATGTCACCTCCTCCAATGCACTAAGGAGGGTATATTTTGATGGAGACAAATGAACAAGCTTGTCTCCTACATCAAACCACACACTCATAGGAGAAAGATACTTGTATTGGGATGGAAAAATCAAATGGAGAATTTAATGCAACAATTGTCCAATTAGCGTTGTCACACTTGAAATATCCTTCATATCCAATAATGTACTCCGTAAGTCCTATATTCTCATATTAACATAAGCATTTCATTCCAAATCAGTGTTATGAGAGATTACTTGAATTTACTCTTCTTTCCATTTTTTATGACCATGGACATAACCATAATCCTAAGAATACTCCATTAATTGTTGTTGTGATTGTATTGAAAGCAATAGAGACTCTAAATTTTTTTCAAATTCTTTTGCTTGAATGATTGAGAAAATGATGGAATTATTGAATGTGTTCTCAATTTCCCCTGTAAGTTCCTTATGTATTTCATCCTGTAGCAGTTGCCTAGGATCCAAATTGACAACCCTAATGAATGTTTTGAAATTATCAATATGTCTCGTAATAAAATAGTTATTTTATGTGTTTCCTTTGATAATTAATATCACTTATCTAGCGATAACACTCACTCACAATCCCCATGATATTTTGCAATAACAATAAATACAACATATCACAATTGTAGACCTATTTTTGATGTAGGTGTGTATATTTTTTAAGGACATCCAATTTTTTAATAAAAAGAAAATTAATCAACACATCTTCATATACATCAATTGCAACCTTAGGAATAGTTGGCAGCCTAAAAATGATTTTCTTTTTTGTGTTGATAATCATAGACACTATTACCATACATACACTTTGTTTTGATGCACAAATATGGTGGCCTTGTACAAGAAACAATAAGATTGACAACCTTCTTATGCCAAAATTTCCTCATAATGAACACTTCTTGTGGTAATCATGCTGCAAATATGCATCTAAATGTTCAAAATTAAGAACCTTAATAGCAACATTTTGTTTCTCTTCAGCAGGTGCAACCTAGCCAAATTTATCCTTAGTAGTTTGACCAAAGTTTTCATCTTCATTCATTGAAACAACAAGATTTGTCTCCCCAACATGTTTTCATACCTTGTTGCTCTATGAAGTATCATTTTTGGGCATGGAATTTTGAATATATTTTTCCAGTGAAGTTTGACAGAAAGTAGATATTATATGTACCACACTTAATTTTCCTTGAATAACTTCTTTTGTACTAGGATTATGTTCAATAGTTGCACTGATTTCTTGATCTACAATGACTACTTTATCATCTTCAGATCTGTAATCTTCTGTTCCCCTCACTATTTTAAGGACTTTGTAATTTCTTACACTATCATCATGCTTCTTTTTATTGGAACCAACTGATAATTGGCATGCCAATCCTCCAATATGGTTTGTCACCTTTGTTAGGTTCTTGTTGTAGTCTTCAAAGATTCACAAAAGTTCTAGGAAGAGTTCCTCCAAGATAACTGTGTTCATCTAAACTATGAGAAAAATAATTCCCACTACAACTAACTGGGGGCACTTTCAAGAAAAACTCCTCGGGCTAGTAGGATGCATAACTTTGATACCAACATAATGTCATTTTCTAGAATAAATCAAATAAACTTGAATACCTTTAAAATCATATTTGGAATATTTTGTTAAACAATTTGCATGACAATATTTCTACAAAGACTTAGCATGAAAGGTGAAAAACAATTTATAAAAAGGATATTCCTTCAAACATTTTGTAGGAAATTTAAGTATAATCCATTATAAAACAAGGAACTCAAATAATTCCATGGGATGTAAATTTAACCCAAACAATTTTATTAATGAAATTTTCAAGTTTACATGCCAGTCTTTAATTTATGGAACATGACATAAGTTGGCTAGAAGTAGATTGTTGAAGAAATATGTCCCTCATGTAAAAATTTTGAATAATATGACACTTACTCACAGAGATTATCCTGATTATACACTATTTGTGGAATGCATGCATAATACATAACCTCCTCTACGTTGATCATCAATTTTGCGGAATTAAGAAACAATCACATGTGCACATTGAAACATCAATCACACATATCAACACAGTATGTACTGGGGAAAGCATACAGCTGAAAACCCCTCAACTATCTGTATATTATATTGATTGGGAACATGTAAAAATATATAGTACAATACTCCTCGCAAGTACTCAGTACTATCTCCACCTGTTACACATAAACTAGCTCAAATCTGAATCAATCATAGGTTCAAATCTCCTCTGCTGCTTTCCTGCCTCCACTGCGCAATCCTGCATGAGAATAGATGAGAATGGCTGATCCAAACTCGCATTTTCCTTGTGTTGCACTATGCAATCCTCATTGGCAATCTCAATCCACTGATTGTGCAAATCTCATGCACAATTATAGTCACAACTGAGAACTGTCTTGCCCTTTCACTCACCTCTAACACTTGTCTCCACTGAACTGTCCATCCACTGAGTTAACTGATGTATTCTTTAGTTGATTTATGAGTTAACAATTATCTCAAACTCTCGAGCAAGATCCTCCTTGCATGAAAGTATCAACAACTAATCTCCCGTTAAAATCAAATCATTTACATAAAGTACAATGATAAGCAACTTACCCTCCACCACAATCTGGTATAGGTTAGGATCCACCTCACTCTTGGAGAATCCAAGTCCGGTTAAATAACTGTCTATCTGTGTGTACCAAGCACGAGGTGCTTGTTTCAACCCATACAATGCTCTCTTGAGCCTGCACACATGCGACTCGCTGTTGAAGATCTTGAAACCTTCGGGTTCCTCTATGTACACTTCCTCCTCAATGACTCTGTTGAGGAACATAGTATTCACATCCATCTGATGGATGTGCCACCCCATCTGAGCTGAGAGAGAAAGAATCATCTGTATGGAAGAATACCTTGCGACAGGTGCAAAGGTCTCCTCATAATCGATCCCCTCTATCTGTGAGAAGCCTCGAGCAACAAATCTTTCCTTGTACTTCTCCACACTCCCGTCAGCTTCCTCCTTCACTTTGTAGATCCATCTTGAACCCACCATTGATTTCCCTTCCGGTCCTGGGACAATCTCCCATGCACTGTTTCTGACAATCTAATCATACTCTTCCACCATGGCATCTACCCATGCGGGATCCTCCACAGCTTCCTCGAAAGAGGATGGCTGAGTCATGACACATTTGTTCACAAGAGCCATGTATCCAGTGTACCGACCAGGTGACTGTCTCTGTCTACGCTATGCTGTAGGTGGTCCTACAACCTTCTCTGCATCTTGAGCCAGTCGCTCAACTTCTGTAGTGTGCTTTCGCCCTGTGATGGTTTGCGCTACATAAGTGGTCTCTTCCACTCCATGAACTTCATCTTGTGTCTGATCCACATCCTGAAACTCATCCTTAGGAACTAATAGCTCCTCATCTACATGCAAGTGTGGCTCCCTCTTAAGCGAACACTTCATGGCTTTCTCCTCCTGAAATTTTATATCCCGTCGCACAACAGTCTTGCGGCTGTCTAGCAAATACACATGATAGTTGTGGGGTGTATCAGTGTACCCCACAAATATCCCAACCTCTGCGGTCGGCTCCAGCTTCTTCCTGGCATCCTTCATCACATGCATGTAAATAGGAGAACCAAAAATCCTCAAATGGGAAATAGCAGGCCTCTTACCAGAATAAGCCTCCTCGGGTGTACTCATTCCAAGTATCTTGTGAGGACAACAGTTCTACACATATACTGCAGCATTGCATGCCTCCGCCCATAAGTGAAGGGGTAAGCCCTGATCATGCAACATCGCCTGTGCAGCACCCACGATCGTTCTGTTCTTCCACTCAGCAACCCCATTCTGCTGTGGGTTATGGGGAGCTATGAGGTCTCTCCGAATCCCTTCTACGTTGCAGAAGTCCTTGAACTCACCATAGATGAATTCACCACCATTGTCGCTCCTAAGAGCCTTCACCTTCTTCCTCAATTCCTTCTCGACCAGTGCTTTGAACTCACAGAACTTTGAGTATGTCTCACTCTTCTTCTGCAGGAAGAAGATCCAACACTTTCAAGAGAAATCATCAACAAAGATCACATAATACCTGTGCTTTGTTTTCGAAGCTACTAAGAAAGGTCCACACACGTCTGTGTGAATTCTCTCAAGGCTTGTCGTGGCGCGACTATCCTTCTCGTGAAAGGTGGATTTCACAAATTTTCCCAAAGTACACCCCTTGCATTGATCTGACTGCGCAAGAGTGCCTTTAGGAAGTCTAGTAGAAATCTGCTGCAGTATCTTCAAAGCTCCATGGTGAAGGTGGCCCAATCTCCGGTGCCATAGCTTGCCATCATCCCGACTCACCACTCCTTCTGCCTTGCATGCCATTACTGCGCAGCGATATACATGCAATTTATAAAGGTTCTTGACTCTAACCCCTATCTTTTGGGTTTCTCTAGTCGTCTTACTGCGCAGGAAAGCCTTTCCCTCGCTGAAAACAACATCATATCCCTTGTCTTCTAACATCGCCACAGAGATAAGATTCTTCTTCAATCCTGGAACATGCATCACTTCCTTCAATACGAAGGGGTTACCAGACTCCCTCTCAAAGGAAATGGTATCGATACCGGTCACACTGTATCTACCATCATCGCCCATCTCAATGTGCACTCCAAGATCTTTCTCACCCAGATCAGAAAATAAATCTCGATCTCCTGTCATGTGAAAAGATGCACCATTGTCCAAGAACCATACCGATCCCATCACACTTGATACCAAGCATGCAATTAGTGAAAAATCAAGCTCAAACTGTGAGGCTAAGGCCTCTCCCGTTGCAGATCCAACATCTTGCTTATTTTTCTTCTTCTATGGACAATTTGTGGCATAATGTCCGTGCTGGTGACAGTGAAAGCACTTCACCTTGGACATGTCCTGCTTCTTGCCTTTCACACCGGAATGAGGAGATTTCTTGTTCTTCCCCTTCCTTGCTTTGCCAGCCAAAGCGCAATTTTCTTCATTAGATTCCTTTGATGAAGATCCCTCCCTAGTATTCCGCATGATCTCCTCTTGCACAAGATTCGACCAAAGTCTCTCCCATCCTGGCAATTTCTGTCGACCATTGACAGAGTCCTGATAGGAATGCCAACTCTTCGGAAGACCAAGGAGAGCCAAGCTCACCAAGTCCTCATCATCAACAGTCACCCCCACACTTCCCAGCTCATCCCGGCATTGGGTGAAACTTCGTGAGATATCTTGGGCATACTGTCTCCTTTCTCAGCTTTGATGTTTCTGAGTTTATCCTTGAGCACCAACTTCCTCTGGTCGCTCTTGCTTTGGAATAAGTCTGTCAACACTTTCCACATCAAGTATGGAGAAGCCTTTCCATGGAGGCTGGATACAATGTGATCCCTCACGCCCTCCAACAGAATCCTTCGACACTTTGCTGTCTTCTTTTGTCAAGCCTCAACTTGAGCAACATCAATAGGCTTTGGGAAATCCGCATATATGAACTCCTTCAACCCATTGTCATCTAACACCGCTTCCATCCTATCTTTCCATGCAATATAATTCAAGCTGCCTTCAAGGGCATACTCCAATCGCAATCCGTTGAAAGACATTTCAACTTCGACACCAAGAAAAAACTGTTGTAAATTCGAATTCCACTAGCTCAAAACTCAACCACTTCTGATCTAAAATTCATCGGATATCTCACCTTCCAAAAGAAGGATGAATCCAGAAGCTACCTGGACTGATTATAGACTCCGTCTGAAGAAATAAAATGTAATCACTTTCTAAATAATAGATCTGATGATCAATCCTCTCTTTGATATCCTGTAGAACTTTTTCTACAAATCAACTAGCTCTGATACCATGTAGAAATTTGCAATAATATGACACTTATTCACAGAGATTATCCTGATGATACACTATTTGTGGAATGCATGCATAATACATAACCTCCTCTACGTTGATCATCAATTTTGTGGAATCAAGAAACAATCACATGCGCACATTGAAACATCAATCGCACATATCAACACAGTATGTACTGGGGAAAGCATACAGCTGAAAACCCCTCAACTATCTGTATATTATATTGATTGAGAACATGTAACAATACATAGTACAATACTCCTTGCAAGTACTCAGTACTATCTCCACCTGTTACAAACAAACTAGGTCAGATCTGAATCAATCACAGGTTCAAATCTCCTCCGTTGCTTGCCTGCCTCCACTGCGCAATCCTGCATGAGAATAGATGAGAATGGATGATCCAAAATCGTATTTTCCTTGTGTTGCACTACACAATCCTCATTAGCAATCTCAATCCACTGATTGTGCAAATATCATGCACAACTATAGTCACAACTGACAACTGTCTTGCCCTTTCACTCACCTCTAACACTTGTCTCCACTGAACTATCCATGCACTGAGTTAACTGATGTATTCTTTAGTTGATTTATGAGTTAATAATTAGTGAATTAATTAATAATTAATTCACACCACTCATCACTAGTGTATTTGTGAGTTAGACTAAATACAACTAGTTCAACTAAGTCAAACTGAACACAACTCCATCAACTCCTCATTCAACTCCACCAAACTCAATCACTTGAGTTCTAACTGAAGTCCTTCATGCAATAGCTCAACTAACCCATAATAAAAGCGTATTTCCTTTTGGTAGTTGTATGTGCCACATCCGTAGCTCGAACTGAAGTGCTGCAAGAGGATAAGATAATGTTTATAGTCCAAATATTATTAAGAGCTAATAATATTCGACTGTTCTATATTCAGACTGGCAATCTAAAAATAGACTCTGCACATATGTCTAAAAATAGAAGTCCATCTATTTTTACCAACATGACCAATAATCCATAAATAGCATCCTGCAACTCATAGACCATGATCCATATCTCTAAAAATAGACATAGCCTAAAAATAGACTTTGCACCAAAAATAGCCTGCGGGACCACTTAGTGAAGGCGACTTCTTTTCACTAAGCTCCATCATCTTGTTGCATTTTCAACACCTCCAATGAGCTATTGTTGCATAAGATACTCCACAAATGCTACACTTAGATACTCCACCATTGCATGTACTTCCTTTAATCGATTCTGACCTTTTGTTGTAATTCGGTCTAGGTACTAAATATAGTCTCGAATTACACAAGTTTTCATCATCAATGCATTTGGTACTTGCAAACAATGAAAAATCAACTTATTGAGATCTTATCTCTAGATTGTAACCCCTTTTATTCCTAGTGAAGGATATGAATTGATCCCTCCTCTAATTTGAAGCACTTGTGAGTGTATATGTATGATCCCTACCTTTCATTCGATGTGAAGTACAATTGGGAGATATGGAGGGATCCCTCATTGTCGAATGGCTAGGGTGTTGTTGAAGGATCGAAAATCTCTCCTTACAACATTATAAGGGAGACCACTTGGTTGAGAACTTAGAGTAGTTCCTTTTCCATTGAAATGGTGGTTTTGACTGGTTAAACTAGGTCTAGTTATCCTCTCTCTATCTCTACTGGCTTAAAATATGACTTTCTCCTAAAAATAGAGAAGCAACATCAGATCAGTCCTCTTACTGATTAGGCAAGAAAGTGATCCTTAAGCTGATCTAGGGCTCAGCCAAGCCACAATTAAAGTTTCCCTCTTTGAGAGAGGACTCGTAGAATACAAAAAGTAGAACTAAATGTAAAGTATAATCTAAGATGAAACTAATCCTAGACATATCTCGATTGAAGGAAGGATTAATCCTTCTCTTAATTAAGAGAAAGATAAAAGGATGGGAAAAGAAGCATGTAGGAATCGAAATAAAATGAAGGAACTATACTAGGGAAATAGTTCACAAGATCTAATCCTTGTTAAAATAATTATGAAAAATTGAATGCCTAATAAGTAGTTACTAGACACTTAACTATAAATAACTCCAACTCCTCATACAACGTATGCATAAGAACAAGAAATTCACGTCATAATACTGAAGTAGTTTGAATAAAATGGCATGTACAAAAGCAAGAAATTTATATCTTTAAACTGTTAGATAGCTAGCTAGTCTAAATAAATAAAACTATGTTCTTATACAATTATCAGTTTTCAATGACACGTTTCTGATTAATTCTGCAAGATAGCTTGATCATAATTTTAAATGAGATAATAATTAACATTTCACAATAGTGCTAAAGCCAACTAAAATACTCATATGACAGGAATGAAATTGAAAGCTAAAGAATTCATTTTAGTAATTGATGCAAATAGTAGTACTATGCATACACTTATAGAAATAAATTTTATTACAAAACTTAATCAAGTTACATGAACCCTAAAAAACTGCAGTAGTGCAGATTCCCTGTAACCAAAAACTCAATATTTGTCTGTAAAGAAGACTTCAATCTCACTACAATAGTACACATGAGTGTTGAACTCCATCTACAAACATGTTACAAGCCCAAGCATTACTCCACTTCTCTTCCCCCCGGATTCGAATCCCCCTATTCCTATTCTAACTGTGCCTATCAATGCCTATCATGCAATTATAATCATCAAATTTCCCCCCTGATGAAAAAGTCCTTATACAATCTGTGAAGAGATTATTTATACAGAGGTTGAGGTGAAATTGTTAAAATATCAACAACTCCACGTATCTCTCCACAACCAACCAATTAAATCAGGTAGTTATTTCTTCTATTGAATCATAAGCCAAATGTCGATCGCCTTTGTTGATAAGTGCCTAATTTAGCATGCTGTTGAGTTCAAATTGTTTTCTGTTGACCATTACTGAGCATATTTCTAGACATGCTTGTGCTCTTCATGGTATTAGTCTTCGTTTAAGATTTTTCTTTGACTACCTCTTTGGATCTCGACACGTGGTTGAGTGGCTATTGATCGAATGCTATATTCAAATAGACCCTCATGTTTTCCCGTAACAGAGAAATAAGAATTATCCATGATGAAAATTCAATAAACATATAACTCAAAACCTTTTAATTTTATTGAAATGGCTATAACAGTGGCCGAAGGATGATACATGGCAAAAGCCGAGTGGTATCAGATATTTGATATCGTCAATTTTAAAGTTTTTACCATTTAAAAGTCTCGATATAGGCAATGTGAAATTGTATTAACTCTCAATAAGCTTGAAACTAATATATATCATGACTTTTTTATTAATAAGAAACTAGCCCCCTGGAGGTGACAAGCGGCAAGAGGTGAGTGGTATCGGAGAAAGGCTCATCACAACTTATAAAATGAGACAATACAAAATACTTGCGATATTGGGTAGCTATGGTATGAAATGAATACGATATCGTAATCAACTCTTTTTAATAATTATATCGCATACGTAACCAATATCGATAATTGAAGGCCCAATCTTATCAGAGTACCATTTAAAAAGTTGTGATATGGGAGCAGATGCAAAATTCCGATTATACCGAAATTAATACCATATCGGGTCCTGATATTAGAGGTGAGTGGAATATTGGAGGTCGGAGTAATGGGTATGGGCCAAATCCTATGATACAAGTGTGGATCTGAGACTAACATTTAAAATAGTTGAAAACCATTTAGAATCTGGATATTCAATGCAAGAAGAGATGCTGATAGGTGGCGAGCAAATACTCATGTCATAGGTCAAAGGCATTGAATAATTAGAAGTTAGAGATTTTGAGCGGTGTCACAAAACAAAAACGTCGATATAGTATGCCTCTGATATATGAATTGTATTTATTTGTGAACTTTGGATATATTTTATATTATTATAAAGAGCCAATATCATATGTGTTGGAATTTTGGTATTAGAGAATTCCAAAAGAGTTCCTCCAATGTCATAACTCCGAAAACTCCGATATAACTCTATTATAAAAAGGTTTCTCTGACCAATAAACTAAAACCACTTTATAATGAAAATCTTGGTCTCGAGCACTAGAAATAATGAACATTTATACAATTTATTAGGCCAAGGTAGTGAATATGTTTGATCATCAACTAGGCAACATTTTCAAACCAAATTTCCAAATAAGATCAAACAAGTTATAATAGGAAGATAAGAACAAAAAAAATCATTTAGGCAATCCAAACTCTCAAAATAGAATAGTAATATGACCAACCATCCAATTAAAAGGTCTCCATAATGAGAATTAAGTGAATAATGGGGGCATTGTGTTTTTACCACAATAATGGTGACACACTGGGAAGAGCCAGTTATCTCTGGTTTACTGTTAATGAAAACCAAAAAAGGAAAAGGAGCAAGATTGAATAAAATCAAAATGCTAAGATTTAGACTCTATGAAATCCGTGAAAAAGTCAAAAAAATTTTAATCATTTTGAACATCTTTTGTAATGATCATAAGAGCAAGACCATGTTTACAACAATCATTAGTTAATGACAACATAAACTAAAGGAAAAAAGTATAAGATTCTGTTTAGCAATAAATATGAACTCTCATTGTCATAGGTAAAGCCACTACTACCAACAGGCGTCCATAGCCTTGACAGGGTAACCTTTTGTTGTAGCGGCTGAAACACCCTCCAAAATTTTGGCTTTAATAAAAATTTTAGAGCCTTAGTTTTTCATTTGATGGTTGCAAACACTTGAGCTCAGCCCATGAGCTCTTGTGAAGTCTTTTCACCTTTTGGCTTGTTTGATCAATGGTTGTATTTTGGCATGTTGATTGCTTTTCCATGTTTGTGATCTAATTCTAGTGAGTTTGAAGGTTTGTCTTTGTGTATTTGGGTTTTCTCCGCTATGTAAACATCCGTCGTACTCACACAAAAAGTTGTAAACAATGTCGCGAAAGTGTCGTCATGGTCGTCCAAAGGTTTATCACAAGTGTCACACTTGTCATTCTCAACTCCAAGACAGTCTCACTGAGGGCATGTTTTGTCTTGTTTTCATGGTGGTTTATGTTGTCTCATCATCAAGTGTGATAAGTGTATGTTTGCAATGTCAGTCTACACAAGTTTTCTTGCTTTTGACACTTAGCCATTTTCTTGAAAATATGCCTGACCGGACAACCCTCTTGTACCAAACCTCGATTGAGTTGCATTGTGTAGTCTCAGCCCTCAATGACCCTACTCTACTGCTCGAAACTGCATAGTGCTTGAGGTTGTCCCCCAGGTCAGCTGCACTGCGCAATCCGGGAGGTGAGCAGCTTGTCTACCTCTTAGAATTGTGTAGAAAGTTCCTCCCTGTCCAGCTAAAATGCACATTTCTCAAGCATAGTCATTAACCCTCCTCCTTGCTCACTGGGATCCTGCATTACTCTAAGACCCGGGTTTGCATTATTCCACAAAATTGCGTGGACATGCCTAGCTGGTCATCTGCTGCCTTTCTCTACTTTATTCCCTAGAATTGCACATAACTTCCCAGATGACCCTTACTACCTTGCTTTGCCCTGCCTCTAAAAATTGTGCACACAAGTCTATCAGTTCCGCTACTGACTATTCTGCATTTTTACCAGAAATTGCACAGTCGTGACCAACAGTCCCTTTGCAACACTGCTCTGTCTTACCTATGGAAATTTCACATTCATGACCAACAGTCTCTTTACAACCCTGCTCTATATTCCCTCTAGAAATTGCTTAGAAATGACTAGCAATCCCTTTGCAACCTCTTATGTCTTCCCTTTGAAAATCGCACAAAAGATGTCCCCCTCAGGGTCCCACCTTACAGCTGACACTGGTGACCCTCACTACGTAGTTTTTCCTGACAGTGCAGGTTGTCTTGCTGGAATGCCTCATTCTAGCCTGAGCTACACTCTGCACTGTCTCAGTGAGTTTTCCTCCCTCCCTATCACCTGGAACATGAGAACAATGCATTATGCTAGACTATGAGGTTTTAGATTTGATGTCATCCCATCATGAGTGAATTGCAGGAATAGGTACGCTGGTAGATCATGGCGAGATGATGAATAGGATGAAGAAGGAGCATACATGCTAGAAGACTTGATTGCAGTTGTATTGACATACCAAGCATATCAAGAAACAAGCATAAGGAACACATGCATTGAACCATCAAGCAATACCAAGACATCAAATACCCTACAACACTATCACATGCAGAGGAGAAGATAAAGCACACCAAGAGTACATCCATCACTCAGTAGCGCAATAGCTTGACATGGAAACCACAGTTAGCTATTACATGTCAGCAGTGTCATGTGTTGTCTCAGTCACATCACCATTATGGAACATATTCGTTGTAGCTAAATGTAATGTAAATTGAAGTCCAATGGAAGCGCAAAGAAGTTGAAAAGTCATGTTAGTTGAAAAGTCATGGGAAGTTGAACAGTCATGAGGGTAGTCCAAGAGTCACAAGGGTCAAGCATCACACTTGGCTACATATACCCCTCCTATTGTACGAGAAATAACTTTTCACCTTGGATCCTCCCACATAGCCTTGATAGTCTATAGTATGTTCTTTGAGGAGTGAGGAGTGGCTCTAATGTCCCACTACTGGGACTAGTGATGTGTGGTGTACAGATGTGCCTTGGGACTTTCGCTTAATTCAGAAGCCTATTTCAGGCCAGTAGGTTTTCACGCATGTTTTGTAGATGTTTGTAAGAATAATCTTTAAAAATTTGCAATGAATTTTTTCTTAACCTGTATTAAGATAGTTGAACTACGTTAGTTATTTTAGTACTTACATTGTTGAAGATGTGTTGTATTGTTTATCACTGTTGTCTGTGTGGACTACTTCACAGGACATTAGACAAACTATTCTTGTTTCCTTGGTTATAATGATAGTCACCCCCATGCGGACTACTCCGTTGGATGGTGTATGTGTTTTCCCTTGCACTTTGGTTTTAACAACTACCACACTCGCTGTGGACTACTCCGTTGGATGCTGGATAGACCCTTATTGTTTTCACGTGTGTCTCTCCCTAGGTGGTACTACTACCTCTCATCTAGAGGCTCACTCCCCCCCCCACCTTACAATAAGAGAACCCAGACACAAAGTTACATTAAACACTCACTAGACATACTCACCTCGCTTTTGTAAGATACAAGCATAATAGTCTCATGTGATGAACAACAAGAGCTAAGGAAAATATCTAAGATAATGGCATCTGGGCCATTGTACCCGATGGGACTCCTACACCAAACGGTGTGAGGTTTAGTTGGGACTTCATACTAGGTATATCCCCTGAATGTTGGCAATTCCAGCACCATGAACATTTATGGTCCTAGAAGGAGGGACACCATCAGTTTATGGCTGAATGTCCTATCAACCCCACTTATCTATCATCTGGTCAAGGTAGTATTACAAAATCGCTCTCTCCACATGCAACTCTGAAGTTGGTTACTCCTCACCTCCCAAACCCAAATAAGAAATTTCATACCAACGCATCCGCGATGTTTGTCCTATCTCTCGTCAATTTGATAAATCTTTTGGACTAATTCCAAAAGTGCACACTCTTCCCTATTCATAGAGAAAGCAAAAGACTACTCCCACAAGAGTGGTAGTCTCATCTGTTTAAGAAGCAATCCTCGCCACTCTTGAAGAGATGGAAGAAATTGTTGAAAACCAAGAGGAACCTCCAGTTTTCCTAGGAGGAGAAGAAGATAAATTCTTACTCCTGGTCTCAAGTTTTGGTGGAGGCAGCAGAGGAGGTAGAGGCGGAGATGGAGCAATAGATTCAGAGGTTAAACCATCATATTTAGAAGAATAGGAGGAGGATGAAGAAGAGCACAACATGGCTGACCAAAAATGGAATGGATGATGTAGGACCCATTGGCACTCCAGGGTGTCTTACACAAGATTCCAAGACACACAGAGAAGTTGTTAACAAAGTATGACCCTGACAGAGTAGTGAAGGCGAAAGATCATCCAGACACGTTCTACCTACATCTGCAGACACTCAAGGTATGTTATGATGATGTTGCATGTAGTCTATTCCCGTGTACCTTGGATGGCAGAGCAGTTGTATGGTACCACAAAATTCCTGTCAACTCCATTCAGAATTGGGGGGTGTTCAAGATAATTTTCCATGAGAAGTTTGCTGAAGACAAAAACCAGCCATGTTGCTAAGAGAGTTGGGTAGTCTCAAGATGGAGTAGAAAGAAAAAGTGAAATATTTTAACTAGAGGTTTAACTGTATATTGAACAAGTTCACTACAAACACCAAGCCTCACGACTCCATTAGAGTTGACTACTACACATCTCCATTGTTGAGCAACATTGCATAGTTTGTCAAGCGAGCTACAAAACCAACACGTTTGGGAAATTTATAAGATTCAATTGATGTGGAGAAAGACCTACGCACTATTGGAGTCATTGTAGATGACGAATTAGCTAAGGACTCCAAAGACACAGGCATGAGGTCTCAGACTATTGTAAGTAAGGCAAAGGAAAAGGAAGCAAGTGAAATTGAAAGCCTTACTTGTGTTGTCAAGTCCTTGACAAATGAAGTTTTCAAACTTAGTAGTGGATGAGCGAGACAACCATCAATGGTAGGCCTCCCAAATTTGCATAGAAGAATAACTCAACTTCGGGCAGCAACAGTAGTCACTCGACCAAATTTGCGCAGAGTTGCAACCTTGTTGTAATGAAATTCAAAGAGGAATTTCCAAGGATGGAATGTAGGAATGAGCACCCTGGCTACACAGTTGACTGACCAATTTATTTCTAGTGAGCACGTTGAGATGAAGGGTGAAGACAAAGAGGAAGATGATGCATTTGATGAAGCTCCAAGTGTTGGGCATGTAATCAACATGTATCAATGTGCTAACACTGCCCAGAATACAACCACTAAGAACCACCAAGAAGGAGCCTCTGAGAGACCGTCCAACCCCAAAGAAAAACAATTGATATATCTTGAGGAGTCAAGGACCCCCCACTATTTTTTGAGATTCTGAGAGAAAAAGTAAGACAACATCTGCTTAGAACAGTTGATCTGTTGGTCACCTCAACATAGAAAACACAAAGCAAGTTGAGGAAGACAACTACAGCTAAAAGTATGTCTGTGAGTAGCAAAGATAAAAACAACCCACTGGACAACACGAACACAAGTCTACCCTCAGAGATCTTAGTGAGTCTTCGCACTCTGGATTAAAATATTGTTGAATACATGAAAAAGACTCGTGTGAAAATCTCTCTTTGTGAGTTAACGAAGATCACGGGTTAGCAAGATATTCTTTCACGCACACTAGGGAAAACCTCCATAAACAATGTTGCCTCTTCCAACAACAGACCAAGCAAGTATCCCGACATACTTGCATTTATGCTCAACGTGCTTTGCATGGAGGAAGCGAACTCACTCTGCCCACCATTTCTGTTTTCATTCAAAATATTTAACTTCAATGTCCACAATTTCTTGGTTGATTCTGACGCATCAGTCAATGTCATGCCACTCTCGATTACTAAGGGGATCAATTCTCAATGGAGTAGCACAACTGCACAGATCATCCAACTTGACAAAACATGTGTGCCAACCATTGGTGAAATCTGGGATGTGATTATCCAGTTATCATCTGACAGATGAGTTCACCAGTGCATTAACATTGTGATTGTGGATATCCTAGAAGGATATGGCTTATTTCTTAGCACAGATTGGTCCAGCAAGATGCAAGGATACTTTTCTATGGACTAGTCACACTTATGGCTTCCGCACAAGGGAAAAAACAACTAGATCCAGGTGTTGTCGGAAATATACATGAAGCATAACGTTACTCCCTTGGATGGTAAAAAAGAATGTTGGCTTTTGCAGAACTTATATTCAACAATTTCTTTCTGGAAATGCAGTTGGGGCGTTATCTCACACATCCAGCCCCAAGCCCACTAGACACACGATTGGGTCTCCTTCCATGCCCAACTAGTGAAAATGGAACTTGTACCATAGATTGTAACAATAACAACAGTAGTGAAAGTAGTATTAACGTGGCAAGTGGTCCTTGTACAGATAATATGTGAACCCTATGCTTTGACAGATCCAACGCACAGGAGGGATTTGCAGCCGGTTGTGTTTTAATGAACTCATTGCAAAGGAAACATTTAGTGTCAAGCCGCTTGGATTTCTAGTGCACAAACAACATCACCGAGTATGAATCACTCATTTTGGGCTTACAAAAATCCATGAGCCTCAACTTTGTTGTGCTTAAAGTGGTAGGTGATTCAAAGATCATGGTACGTTAGGTACGTAACACTATACAATGTGTTTCACCCCGTCTTAAGAGTTACCAGCAAGAGGTATGGCGACTTATCTCTAACTTCCAAGCTTTCAATATCATTTTTGTACCAAGAATGCATAATGTAGTTGTAGCTGCTTTAGAAAATGCAGCTGCAGATGCTTTAGCAAATGCAACTGTAGCTGGTTTAGCAAATGCAGCTATAAATGCTTTAGTAAATGCAATTAGTAGGATGACATCGCTTAGGGATAGATTTTCCGTTGAAATTTTGTATAAGCCATCTATCCTTGATAACATCACTAATTCACATGTTTTTGATGATGATAAAAAAATACCACATTTCATGGCCAACGCTGACGTCTTCAAAGATGCAACGATAGATGAAGACGCACATGAGAAGTATCTGTAGAGCGCAGCTGATGACAATAAATGAAACCTCATCCCCAATGGTGTGGTGTCACTCGAGAAGTTGTATGACTTGCAAAACCACTTTCAAGGGCTGGTGAATGCCAAAAACCATAGTTCCACAATGTTGTATGAATAGATCAACCTGGGAATGAACAAATATCTAAACTTTGTAAATCTCGGTACATGTTGCACACCAGAAGAGCGACAAGCTTTTATCCACCTATTTAGACAGTTCCTTGATGTGTTCACATTGATGTATGATGACTTGAAAACATATGACATGCGTATAGTCCAGCACGTCATTCCAATCAAAGAAGGGGCCAAGCCTTTTCAGCAGAAGCTAAGGAAGGTACATCCATCACGTGAGTCTCTCATACAAAAAGAATTGACTAAGTTATTAGATGCTCGAATAATTTATGAGGTTCATCATTCCACGTGGGTTTCAAACTTAGTCCCTATCAGAATGAAGTTTGGGGAGACTTGCCTGTGCATTGATTTCTGAAATCTTAACCGTACCTCGAACAAAGATAACTACCCAATGCAGTATATGGAGCACATGCTATAGACAATATCTAGAGTAGAGATATTCTCTTTGCTAGACAGTTTCTCAGGATACAATTGGGCTTTGGTATCAAAGCTTGAAAGACTAAAAACAACTTTCCGTACCAAGCGGGGTACGTTCACTTACCATAGAATGTCATTTTGGTTGGTAAATGCATGCGTACATTTAAGCACACAATGTTGTTACTGAGAATAGTGTCCACTCGGATGCTGCTATTCCCACTAAGACTGGTAGCTATCTTAGAAACAAACAAGTAAAGTCTACTTTCATTTTCCTTTATGAAAATAGATAAGAGTGGAAGAAAGGAGACCAACCTTAGTCTTGCATTTGATTTCCTTGTTTGATTCCTCTCTTTCCTGATAGAGCTTTGCCACTTCTTCTTCATCTGCCCAGCTTCAAAGAGAACCTGTGGAATCACATCAACATACTACTATCAAAGAACAAAGATCTATATTCATAAACAACACAGGACCAGATGTGTGTTAACCATACAAATGCATATATAATGAAACATACAAGAATATGGAGGAAAACTTGAATAGCTTTATTAAGATCAAAAGTAGCAAGAGGATT
>APFE030732534.1:56259-88392 GCA_000404065.3 Pinus taeda | reverse complement strand
AACCCCCGGACAGGGGGGGTTGCCGCCCCCCCCTATGACCCCCCCGCTGCGCAATCGACGCAACGAACGGGGGGCTCCGCCCCCCCGGTTCACTACGTAGGTTAGTCGTGGAAAGAATATAACACAACCCAACAGTTATTACCCCATCTTAGTTGATCTGAATTTTCTGATATTAGGATCCTTCTTTGATTCAGGATGGTTGTTAGAGCATCAACTTGTGCTTTCAAGGTGGCATTGTTCCTGTATTCCATCTCCTTCCAGATTCTCCATTTTCCTCAACTATTAGTTTGATCACAAAATTCATTTACTCTGAGTAACCCTTTGGTGTCAGTATCATTCTTGAGATTTTCAAAGTCTTCTCTTAACAGTTTAGGTTCCTGTTGCCATCTGTCCTCCCAAAACCAAGTGAGGTCTCCAGCTCGTATTTCCCATAAACTGCTTTTTTGGATTATATCTCTATTTTCCCAAGATTATTCCATATGTGGGAGCCCTTTATGATACCATACATTCTTATATGGTCCCGGGCTTTCCAATTATTTGCATATTTTTGGTTCCAAATTTTTGCCCAAGGAGCATCTAGCTCTTTTAACCATCTCCACCATAATTTTGCCCCCAACACTTTGTTTAGCACTTTAGGATCATCCATTCCTAACCCTCCATGAGTTTTAGGTTTGCATATCTTGTCCTAGGCTACCAAAGCCCATTTTTTCTTTTCTTCCCCTTTGCCCCAAAGAAAATCTCTTTGGATATTTCTGTAGTGTTGCATAACCCCTTTTGGAGCTGGAAGGGCTAAAAACATGAAGATGGGGATTGATTGAAGGACAACCTTTGTAAGCACCAACCTTCCAGCTAAATTCAAGGATATGCTTGTCCATTTTCGTGCTTTTTCCTGTAACTTATTAATCACAGGATCCCAAACTATCTTGCTCAAAGGTTTATTTGTGAGAGGTACTCCCAGATATTTGGATGGTAACATATCTCTTTGAAAGCCTAGTATTCTGGAAATATTTATTTGAATAGCAATGTTAGTGTTGAAAAAGAAAATCTTTGATTTAGAGAGTCTTACCTCTATACCCGCAGCCATAGAAAAGTCTGGCAGGATTTGTTTATAAGCTTGCGCTTCCTTGACTGTAGGAATTCCCTGTAGCATGGTGTCATCTACAAATTGTTGATGGGTTAAAGCATGTCCATTCTCAGATAGTTTGAGACCCTGGATTTTACCTTCTTCTTTAGTAGAATTTATAGCTCATCCTAGTCCTTCCATCATAAGAATGAAGAGAAAGGGGGAGAGAAGGTCTCCCTGCCTGAGGCCTCTTGAAGGAGTAAAGATCTTAGATGGAGAACCATTTACTAGAATTGAAAAACTGGAGGTAGTAACCAAGGCCATTACCCATCTTACCTAGTTGTGGTCAAATACATACGCTAGAAGTATTTTCCTAATATAAGCCCAATTTAACTTATCATAAGCCTTTTCTAGGTCCAATTGCATAATCATTCCTGCCTGCCTTTTACTTGTCAGAGAGTGAACCACCTCATGAGCTTGAATGATGTCGTTGAGAATTTCTCTGCCCTCCACATACCCTGTTTGCTCCCTGGAAACCAGAGTTGGTAAAAGGGGTTTAAGCCTATTGGCAATTACTTTTGAAATTATTTTATACACCACATTGCTTAAAGCTATAGGTCTGAATCTATCAGGTGTCATAGCATTGTCCTGTTTTGGAATCAAGGAGATGAAGGATTTGTTGAACGCTTTGAAAACAGTTATGTTCTTCCTGGAGTCCTCCACCACATTCATTATATCTTGCTTGACAATGCTCCAACAAGCTTTAAAGAAACCCACATTAAAACCATTTGGGCCTCGCGCTTTTCCATTCTGCATTTCTTTGATGACTTCACTGAGCTCCTCTTCATGCACTGGCTTATTAAGATTATGATTGTATTCTATTGTTACAAGCTTAGGGATGTGCTTTGTGAAATCATTGATGAATTGTGATCTGTGTATGAGAGGTTCCTTTGCTATGCCTTGAAAATGTTGAGCCAACACAGCTTCTATGTCCTTGTGGGTATTGAACTGGTTACCTCTAGAATCCATAATAGTTGAGATCCTGTTGTGAGATCTATGCTCCAGGATAGATCTATGGAAAAACCTTGTGTTTCTATCTCCTTCTTTTAGCCATTGTACTCTTGAATTTTGTCTCCAAAATGTTTCCTCTTGTTTGCATAAGTACTCCCATTCATGTTGATGCTTGTTAGCTTGTTCATTTCTTTCCCCCTCAAAGCCTTCAGTGATTAGGGTCTGATTCATATCCTGAATTTTCTTTTCAACAACTTTTTTTGCTTCAAAAATGTTGAAAAACTCATTCTTATTCCAATCCTTGAGCCTGATTTTGATATGTTTCAATCTTTTTTGCAAAATGAACATTTTGGTGCCTTGAATATGCAATTCTTCTTTCCACCATTTTTCAATGTTGCTAATGAAGTTTGGATGTGTAAGCCATATATTTTCAAACTGAAAAGGTCAATTTCTTAGGGTACCTATACAGGACACCTCAAGTTGAATAGGCCAATGATTTGAGCCACCGAAGGGGAGAATCCTTGTTGTCATATCAAGGCCTGTGAGCATAAGATCCTCTGAGATTATGAATCTGTCAAGCTTTGAGGCTACATGAGACTCTCCACCTCTTTTATTGTTCCAAGTGAAGAGGCCATTACTAGTATCAATGTCGACTAGCTTCATATTGTTAATAAAATTCTGGAAAGCTATAGTGTCTTTTCCTAGTGTTCTAGTCCCACCCTTTTTTTTCTGACAGGGACCTGATCATGTTGAAGTCCCCTCCTAAAATCCATGGTATTATCTGTCTCTTAGATCCTCTAGTGAGTTCAATGGTCTGAGTTTGTCATCAGGCTTTTGTGGACCATAAACATTTGTGATTAAATAAACTTCCCTGTCTCCCACAGGCTGGATAACCACTAATAAGTAGTTTCTAGATGCTTCAGCATCCACTATACTTATTCTTTGAGGTTTCCAAAGTGAGAGAATACCTCCTGTTGTTTTGTCTGCTTTGACTTCTAGAAATTCATATTTATTAAGCCATTTGCTATGTATTTCTCTTATTTTTTTATTGAACACTTGGTCTCCCGGATGAAAATCATATCAGGTTTCTCTTCTTTCATTCTATTTGCTAAGATTCCTTTATTTCCTTTTACTTCCTAGACCTCTAATATTCCAAGATGTGAGCTTCATTCAGTAAGATTTGTAAAAGAATAGCTGGTTAGATCTTTCTTCTTACCTGAATCTATCATCAGTTTTCCACATTCTATCAGCAACTCATTTTCCTTCTTTCTACCCCTTTTCCTGCTTGGGTTTCTGGGTGCTAGTCCTGTTGTGGTTTTCATGGTTTTCACCCCTTCGTTGTCCTAACTTTTGAGGTTTATTTTACCTCCCGACCCTTTAGCCTGAGTTCTCCACAGAAACAGCTGCTGCAATCTATCAAACTCTTCTTGAGGTGATGAATCCATTCCTTCTGTGGTTCCATGTTTCAGGAATTTTTCCAGATCTAGATGTTCTCTGTCAAGAATATCCTGTAGTTCATCATCCTCCGTTTCCACCTCACTCAGGGTTAGCTCTTGTTCCTTATCAAGTTCCATGTTACTCATCATAATCCACTGTCGTTGGTTTATAATTTGAATCTCCTCCTTATTTTTTTCCTTTTCCTTCTCCCCTGGGCTGTTCTCCATAGCCTAATTTGCCTCTTCTAACTCGTCTTCTTCTTCTAGTACCTTGTATCTATTCTGGCTTGTCTGCTTTTCCTCATTGTTTTTTTTGTAGCCTTTTCCCTCCGTTACCTCTATTACCCACCTTGTGAAAGCCATCAGTATCTTTCCCTACTGTGGCTTTAGTTCTGATCTCTGATTTGTTGAGAGGGCAGTCCCTGAATAGATGCCCACGTTCATGGAATTTGCAGCATCTGAAAGGAACATGTTCATAGTCCACCACTTATACACATTCTTTTTCAAAAACTTCCAGGATCACTTCATCGAGTAGGGCTCCCAAGAGGTCCATATCCACACATATGCAGGAAAAGGAAGTGTACTTTCCCCTACTAGTGGCCTCCGATATTTTAACAAAACGCCCTAGTTTATTTCCTATAGCTGATAAAGGTTCTGGTTGCCAGTAATCGAGAGATAGGGAATAGAGTCTTACCCAAATCAGAACCGAAGTGAAAGTCTCACGCTTTGGGACAAAATTCATCCTCCAAGGCCACATATAGAGGCCTGCTGCAACATAGAAGTAGGTCAGGCCTTCGAACACCCTATCTTTGTCCTTAATGTTATTGAAAACTACAGCAAAGAAACCCCTTGAGCTAAGGTGTAGGTCTATACCCCCTTTAGGTTTCTAGTGATTTTTAATCCACCTGTAGCACCTTTTCCATTGGCCATAACCCCACAAATTTACAAATGATTGCATAAGTCGTCATGTGATCCCTATGTGCCTACAGCACTAGATCACTTAAAACTACTCTAGGTGTAATAGTAGTCTTAGGCTTACACAGACCATTATGTTTTTTAGTTTCTGTATTCTAATTATTTTTCTCATCTCCTATCTCTTTTCTAACTTCTTCTTGACTATCACTCTATTCCTGTGTGTCTTTGTTGTTATGTTCTCCTGAAAAACCTTTTACAGTCTCCAGCGGTTTCTTGTCGCGGCTGGACATTGCCTAGCTGTAGGAGGGAGTGGAGCTCCCCCCTTACGATCTTCCATGGTGTCCAACCCTTGATGTTTTCGTGTAAACCCTAACCTCTCTAACCCTGTGGATGCTTCAAGTCAATGTTGTTTGTGTCCTAATGAAAAAAATGACAAGGTCATCAAATTTCCATATGACAAATAAGATAAATTTGAAATATTGTTATACGACAATATTTTCTTGTCAACCAAAAAAATTAACACGGACCGATCAACTTAAAAAATAAAATGACAAGGTTATCAAATTTCTTTTGAAACTCCAAACACCAACATGTATTATGGTTGGACATTGATGCCATTGTTGATTTGTAGCACCTACAGAAATGGCCAAAGTAGCTCTGGTTTCTAAAGTCTTTTATGTTTAACTTGGATTTCCAAAAACATTTAACTAAATTATATTAAAATCATACCAGAATTTCATGTTCTTCTGGCCAAAAAAAACTACACTCATTAGACTACCGCTCTGTTTAAGGTCCATTTCGTATATGTCTGCCATTTCTACGTCTGGAAGGTGGGATATCTTACGGGACAATTCCCGCCATGTGTGACAATGTAATAAACTAGCATTTGCACCTTATGTTGCAAAGGAAATGCTGTAAGGCATAGAGTGGTGAATAATAGCATAGAGTGGAGAAGAATAGGGACATGTATAGAGTGGGGAAGAATAGCATAGAGTGGGGAATAATAGGGACATGTGAATGGACATTGTTGAAAGCAAGGGTGGATGATAATGAGTTACAATTGCAATAGTTAGTTATGTGTATTCTAGAAATGGATATTTTGTAAATAATAATTGTTTGTGAAAGAATAGCGACATGTGAATGGACATTGTTGAAAGAAAGGGTGGATGATAATGATTTTAGAGTTGAAAGTATTAGTTCTATGTATTTTGAATATGGATATTTTGTAAATAATAGTAATGTGTGGAAAAATAGCAACATGTGAATGGACATTGTTGAAAGCTAGGGTGGATGATAATGAGTTATACCTTAAATGATTAGTTATGTGTATTCGAATATGGCTATTTGGTAAATAATAGTAATGTCATGTAGAGGTTATCCATTATCCATGTAGTTGTTTTTGTTTATGTGAACATGTTTTTGTACATTATTTTAAAGGTTTTTTTCCATATCCTACCTATTTATGGTGTTATTAGAAAATACTATTATATTGTAATGGAAGAGGTGAAAGAAACGATACAACATTGTGAACAACATCATGGTCGTCGTTCCATATTTGAAAATGCATGAAAAATTGTTGGAGCCATCATGATAATAATAAAAATTGCAGCATGATTTTGAAAAAATTTAACTAATTTTTTTGAAAAAGTGTCAAGCTTCAGTATTTTGGGTACCCAGGCATTCATGATGGATGCTAAATCCATTTCCGCCATCCAAAAACAATTTAAACACTCCCACAGTCAAATTTCGGAATTTTCCGTCCAGACAAAATTGTGACCTCTTTCGATAAGACTGGAAAAAAATGGTCTACCTTTGTGTGGGAAACATGATTGAACATAAAAGTTTCAAATGAATGCGTACATGCATAGAGGATTATTATGGAAGATTCCTTCTTCAGGGAATCGTAATATAAGCCATGAGGATATTAAATGTCCTTAAAAACTAAAGCACAGAACTTGGGGAGCTTCAAGACCCAGGAATGGAATTTGGTAAATGGTAACATTTTACAAGGGAAACATGATTGAACATCAAAGTTTCAAACAAATGCGTACACGCATAGAGGATTATTATGGAAGATTCCTTCTTCAGGGAATCGTAATATAAGCCATGAGGATATTAAATGTCCTTAAAAGCTACAACACAGAACTTGGGAGCTTCAAGACCCAGGAATGGAATTTGGTAACATTTTTAAATGGAGTTTCCAATACAAACTGACGGGAATCACCCACAAGCTTTCAAGTTCATGGCCCCTAAATTTTTGCATTCTTGATAATGTTTTCTCACTATTTCAATGCCAATTTCATGATGCTTCCAAAAACAATTACAAAACAATTTTATAAGTTTTAATTTCTATCTATAAAATAGCTACTCCATCATGAAGAACAGAGATTATTGCTACTCCGTCATGAAGAATAGAGAACTTGCGAGCTTCGAGACCTAGGAATGGAATTTGGTAACATTTTAAATCAAGTTTCCAATACAAGCTTTCTCAATTTGACAGAATCACCTACAAGCTTTCAAGTTCATGGGCCCTAAATTTTTGCATTCTTGATGATGTTTTCTCACTGCTTCAATGTCAATTTCGTGATGCTTCCAAAAAACTATAAAAATGTTTTAAAGTGTTAGTTTTTATCTATAAATTAGCTACTTCATCATGGAGAATACACATTTGTTAGGTACTATTTGGCATTTCACATAATGTTCTATTATGAGTCATTGTGTAAGTAAAGCAACATTGTGAATCTAGTGTGAGGAGGACCAAGGTGTATTTAGTAGTCACAATTGATTGAGGGATGAGGCACATTGAAGAGTGATAGATAAGAGAGATGCATTGAAGAGAATTTTGGTAGTACATCATGAGAAACTGTGTGAGTCATTTTGCCACCATTTGGTCATCTCAACATATTTGTTACTTTCTGAAACTAGCATTTCCCAGGAATGCTTGTCTGCTAAAGTTTGTTATGTGATTCACTGTAGTGTTGTAAGTTACACTGCATGGTTTCTTAAATTCCACTGTAGTTTTACTAATTGCCTATATGTTCTGCTAAAGCCAAAATATTATAGCTTATAACATGACGTGTGAAGTTTACTTTCCAGGCTTTAGATATAGAAGAGTTTTGTTACTTGTTAACTGTTGAATAGTTGGGTATACTAACATGTGAAGTTTGCTTTCCAGGCTTTAGTTATAGAAAATAGTAGCTGAGTTTTGTTACTTGTAACTTGTTGAATAGTTGAGTATACTAACATAGTAAAGTCTGATATACTATAGTATATAGCATATTGCATTTCCAACAAATAGGAGGCATTTGATTGAAATAAAATTTAAATACTAAAATCTGAAGCATTCCTAGGAGACAAAATAGTTTAGAAATAGCCCACATTTTGATTGAAATAAATAGTAGAGTATACGCATTTATAAGAAGCATAACATTCCAATATTGGCATTATATTTCAGTCAGTTTTGAATTTAACCAAATATACGTGGATTATATTCATCTATCATGAATGTATCTGAACACTGGTAAGTAATACCTTCAAACAACGTATGATGTAATCTGAACATTGGTAAGTAATACCTTCAAACAAAGTATGAATGTAAACTGAACATTGGTGAGTAATACCTTCAAACAGTGTATGAATGTTATCTAAACATTAGTAAGTAATACCTTCAAACATTTTATAAATTGAAATATGATATATATCAATGCACCACTCACTATAAGATGTATTGTGATTTAGAATATTTTTTCATAATTATTTAATTTATAGTATTGCCACTACCAACTTGACGTTTCTTGTAAATTTGGAAGGAACTTTACTGTTCTAAACCCTCATATCCACATTCCCAATGTTCCTGCATTCTAGATACTTGTGCAATGTGAAGAAACTTTGATGTTATAAACAATCATATCCACCTTCCCAATGTTTCGGCATTCTAGATGCTTGTGCAATGTAGCTATTTATTTTATAACAACAATATTTCAAAGTACCATTTGGCAGTAGCAAGAGTGTCTAAGAGTACAAAAATAAAAAGGCCATCACATTCCCCTTGCAAGAATGTCTAAAAAGTACAAAAATTAAAAAGTTATCGCAACCCATACAGTGCACAAAATATTAAGCAAACGTATGACAAATTTGGATGAATATATTACTGTAAGTGCTAGTATGTGGTTGGGCACATCATCATTTAGAAAGAAGAAACAAACGACACAGCAAAAAGAGTCAGCATCTGTCTTAGTTCCCAAGGTTGAAGTTCAACAAATTAGATGTGTAGCCAGCTCATTGAAATAGGATTTAAGTTTGGAACTCATAATTTTAAGCCAAGTTCCCCAATTTGAAATAAGCAGCCACCTTCAACATGCACATAAATTCTATGGTGGGCTGGGCAAAATTAGAAGAAAAATGTGTATGTATTAAGAATAATTGATGATATGGCCGTGGGTTGTTCTCAATGGTGATAATTAGCAACATTTCATTGTATTATTCCCATACAAGGGGAGGCCACACTTGTTGCCGAGTTAATAAAAAATTTGCTGGTATAATCACCTTACTTACAATGACAATAACCACTCTTACACTAGTTGCACATCAAATCATATCTAAACACCAGTACACAAGAAGTTTATTATATCAGAGTAAATGTAACCCGCATGTCTAATTCAACTCCATTACCAGTAGTTCATTATATCAATTTGTGATGCTTATATGACATATATTGTCTAAAATGATGCAAGCATAAAAGTTTAATGCAATATTGTAAGCCTCCTGGTCTGGTTGTACTCATTTTGTCAATTTGTGATTCTTATATAACATATAGTCTTTAAGGAAGCAACTAAGAAAACTTTATTACAGTCCCGTAAGCCTCCTGCTTTAGTTGACATTCCATTCATTTACATTCCAAGGAAAATTGTAAAGTTATAACTAAAATTGTAAGGTGGTTTGGATGGCCTAAGACCCAACATATCAAATCAGCAAGGTAATTACTAAAATTCAGGTTATAAAGTCCCAAAGCCATTGGCATTGCTCCACTATGAAAATTATTGATCTTAGTGAAACCGCATATTTATGAGACTCAAAATATTGAAATTTAATCTAAAATCTAAATTTCCAAAAACTTTTGCCAATATTTCTTAAAATCCTACATCATAGAATTTTTGAAGTTTTTCTGGTCTGATATATTCATTGTTTATAATAAAACAGCATTATTTTAGTATATAATAACAATTTACTCATTTTATTTAAACATGATAAAAATTAGATTTTATATATTCATTTTATTATGGAAATATGAAATCTAATCCAAATGATTTCTTATATTATTAATGATTTTCATTTTCTTCATCCATTATAAATAATAATAACCTTGTATGTGCCCAAATTTCATATTAAATAGATTAAAATTATATTAAAAATTTTAAGTTTGTTTTGTTTTGTTTTTTTTAACTATGTTTATTGGTGTGTTTATTTTAAAATTAGGTTTTTATAATTTTAATTTATTTATATAAAAAAATAAGTGATGATAAATATTGATATTTACTAGTTATATATATATATATATAGAGAGAGAGAGAGAGAGTTAGTTGTCATTTTTACCAACTAATCTAATAGTTTTAATTTTGTAACACTAATAAATAATATATATGACTTTTTTGTTTTATTATTCTTTAAGTTTTCTTTATCTTTACAACTCTCAAACATTTGTTTTCTCTTGACATGGTTCGAATTTAGGTAACAACTTTGGACCATATTATCTCTTAGTGTTGTGGTTGTGCTTCTTATTTGTCTAGTTTTGTGCATCTTGAATTGAAATAGAGATTGTATCGTCTCTACTACTTTGGCCTCATCTAGATATCAGTGAATACTATGTAAAACTTTCACTTTATAATGAATGAAGGTTACATTTTTTTCTTATGAAAAAACCTTGGTTAAACTTTCACATTATAATGAATGAAGGTTACATTTTTTTCTTATGAAAAAACCTTGGTTAAAAATCGATGTAATAGAGTTATTAAAGGTAAAATAAGACCAAGTTCATGAGACACATATTCCAAGCTGATTGTTGGGCAAAAACATAGTGATAGGGATCACTTGTGATTAATAAATGGTTATGGAAATTGGCAAAGACAATGGAAAAGGCAAAGAGATATCAATTGGCATTTTATTTATGAAATAATGGAAAATAGGAGAAAAGGGAGATGAACGGTCACATAATTGCATGAAGAGGAAATTGAAGGAAAAATAGAGGAACATGAATAAAATAGAGGCCTCAATGATAAAAAGGCTTATGAGGATCAATTCACAACTTTTGTCAGTTTAAGTTTTTTTTGCTTCAATTTTTGGCACTCTCGTAATATTCTTTCTCTCTCTCTCATACTCTTGCACAGTTAGTGTTTCTTGGAGGATTCTGGCATACTTTGGATTTGGAGAAAGAAGACAAAGAAAAATCAGGGAAGCACTAGAGGGAAGCGAGATCAATAACTATAACGAGTTTTATTTGCACAAGTTGCATGTATGATTTCATTGCTAGTTTTAGCATGCATGGTATATGCATGTGGTTATTTGGTTATGATTTGTCATTGGCATGGAGGTTTGCCTAGATTGATAGTGGTTTTTCCTAGTCTTTCCATTTCTTGGATAACCATGGTGTTGTGGGTTTATCCATTTTTCTTCGGTTTGTGCTCATGTTCATTATGGTTATGGGTTGAGTTATTGGTTCCTCGAGCCTTGGTTGGATAAATGCTCTGGAAGCCCTAGAACAACTTGGGTTGAGTTACTAGTCCTTGAAACCTTGGTTGGACAAACACTTTGGAGCCCTTGGTGGGTTGAGTTACTAGTTGTTGTCATTGCTATAATGCCCTCCAAAATTTTGCCCTATACCCAAATTTTGCAGCCTACCTTAATCTTGCATATTATTGTCATAAACATTGAAACTCATTGTATGTGTTTTCGCTAAGTGCTTTGTTCCCATTTGCAAGAAAATCAAAGTGTCATATTTCCACATGTTAAGTGTCGCATGATGTGTATAAGCTTGTTTTGGTGGTTTCGAGGGGTTATCTTTGTTTAAATGAGTTGTTCCCACTATGTAAACATCCATCACACTCATTTCCAAAGTTTTAAGCATTGTTGCACAAGTGTCGTTACGATCGTCGCGAAGTGTATCTTTGGTGTCACACTCACAAAGTTGTCGCACTGAGGGAAGTTTGTTGTTCATGTGTCTTGGATGGTCTATGTTGTGTTGTCAAGTTTTCTAAGTGTGTGATCACAGTCATGTCTTATCATTGTTCACATAAGCTTCATTGATCCCACACTTATCGAAATTTGGAAAAACTCCCTACCAAGCAACTTAGCCTCATTCGGCCCTCCTAAACTGCGCATTGCATAGTCTCAGCCCTCAAGCTTCAACCCTGCCTCTTGGAACTATGCAATGTGTAGTTCCTAACTCCTAGGACTGTGCATTGTGTAATCATAGTGCTTAAGCTCAGCCTTTGACCCTAAAAAATCGCAATTTCTCTCTCCTACCCAATCAATATTGTGCACTGTGAAATCACAAAGCTCAAGCCCCAACCCTGAGCACTTAAAATGCACAACTACGCAATCATCTGGCCTCATCTGCCTTCCAAAACTACGTAATGGGTAGAATCATTGCTCAAGCCCTCAACTTGGCTCCCTGAGCTCCCTAACCATGCAATCTTCTTGCTCAGTCCAACCTGAATTGCGCATTGCGCAGTCTCAAGGCTCAAGCCTGACCCCTGATTGCTTGAGATGCACAATTTCGCAGTCATTGAGCCTCTACCTCATCCTGCCACCCGGTGCCAGATCAGTCAGTGAATTTTCATGTAGCATGTTAGACTAGGGGTTTATCATACTGATGTTGTCTTGTCATGAATGAATTATAGATGCAGGTACTCTATGATACCATGGTAGGATGATGAAAAAGGAGATGGAGAAGGGGAACATGCGAGAAGATATATTTGTAGCTAAATAGATAAGCATATCAATCGAGCGAAAGTAAAGGGATGCCAGTTTGCGATCGTTGCTCAAGATTTGATTAGCCCCCTACATTGAAGAGACTATTCATTCCATTTCTCAGAGAATCCAAGAGCACGAAACAAACCTTAGACATTGTAGGACTCACTTCTCTGCTCTAGCGAAACATAATGAATTGTTGAAACGCCATATTTGTTTAGAGTATTCTAAGGTCCTCGCTAGGGTTGATCATTTTCATCACCGTAAATTAAGGGAAGCCATCAAAACTGAGAAGGGAATTAGTACTCTTAATAGGGACAATGGATGCAAGATCAGCAATTCGTGGGTCCCTTCCCTTTATTCCTAAGTCCATGGTTTTTTCTCCCCTCCTTTGTTTCCTTCTCCTGTCCTAGTTGGCGTTTGTATTTGTCTATGATCTCCTTTATTTTATTTGTTTTGATTTTTGTTTATATTGTGAATTTTGTTTATATTATTGAATTTATTGGTTTTATTAATATTATTAGTATATTTGTTTTCTCTTTCTTAATAGATATATATAGTTTTTAATCAAACAATTATTTTAATATTAATATAATTTTAATATAATAAGTTATAGATAGTTGAATCTTATTATATTATACAATAAAAATTAATAATTGTAAAAGTCATTTAAGAATGTTGTATTAAATAAAAATTTAAAATTAAATAAATTAAAATTTATTTATTAAATAACTAATTAAATAAATTATTTGTTTTAATTATTTATTTGGATCCTTAACGTTTCTTTTTATTTTATTATTTTTTTTCTTTTTTACCATTAAAAAATTACTGTTGCATCTATGATATAAATTGGTGATTTGTTGATTTTCCTCTCCAACCTTGTCCTGATGATGAACCTCGATAGAGGTTCGAAATGTGTCAACCCTAAGATTCCTATGTGATTTCTCTGGAAGATCTTGGCTATAATTTATATTTGCTAAATATGAATATATATTAAAAAGAAATCTATATATGAAAATATATATTCCACTAAAAAAAATGTAATTCTATTTGTGTGAGTTAAAAAAAAATTAGATAAGCAGGTGCCTTCAACAATACAGTAGCTCGTAGCTCTATAAAGGGGGATATCCTCCAAAAAAAAAAACTAGAAAACCAAAAATATCTATATGAACTCTCCATCCCACTTTCCAAATTAGTACATATACAAATTCCTTTATATGATTCATCCAATAATGTGCTATCTCACAAAATAACTTATCAACCTTCATGAGGAGCATCATTTACATCAATGAAATTCTAAAGCATAGAGAAAATATCAATGAGAAGAAAATTTAAATTGTGTAATTTTTTTTAATTATTCCCAAGAGTTGAGAAGATATTCTTGATATTGTCCCTCTTCTTTTCTAGAGACCTTGCATGAGACTCAGTCCATACACAATCTAGTTTCTGAGAGGGCCCCTATTTTAGAGTTCATGTGCCTATTAACATGATCAAAAGAGATCTCAAAAGAACCTCTCATTTGACACAGTTTTTGAAACAGATGTAGAAGAGAATTATTTTTAATCTATGTTGTCCCCAACATCCACTTAATAACATTTTGAGAGCCCCCATAAATGTTCGATTTTTAAATCCCCTGGTCTCTAGCAAGCTGAAGCACAATTTTAATAGAAAATAATTTTGCATAGTTTTTGGAAGCATGTCCAATGTTTGTAGATATGGAGAAGGAGATATTTGAATTAATGTTGAGAATTCCTCGAGCCCCTTCTACTAGTGGTGAGCCTTGCATTGCACCATCAAAGAAGGCCCAAGGTTTGTCCGTTTTGTTTCTACTTCTTGCAGAGGGGAGTAATGCTTTTCTTTGGAAATATGAATTGAAGCTTTGCTTATTATCAAGTATTTTATGGCTTCCCTACTATAATTTGGTACTTTTCCTTCCAAAGTTGCATAATTTCTTTCCAACTAGATCACACAGGATACTAGAAGCAGTAATGCTATGAAATTAGAATTTTTTTTTTATGTTATGAAGCCATATTTTTGGTTCTCTTCAATGGATAGCTCATCCCAAGAGGATTGTTGTCCTTATAATTGATTTAAATCTTTCCAAACATCTTGTGTGAAAGAGAACTGGATGAACAAATGGTTTAATGTTTATGAATCAACTCTACATAAATGACAAATACCAGATCTAGTGAAAGATATTTTCATCAAATTATCTCAATTTGTGCTTTTTTTTCTAAGCAGTAACCACATGGAAAGTTTAGATTTGTGCGGGAAGTTTAGTTTCCATAAGAAGCTCCCCCACCATGGAGGATTCAAGGAAACATTAGAAGATGCAATTGTTAGATACCCAAATTTTGGCGCATATACTCCTCCTTGGCACAAAGTCTAAATGAGACTATATTCGTTGTAAAAAATGGAGACGTTTGAGAATTTTAGTCCCTTGAGGAAGAGATTCCAAGCTTCTACATTAACTTCTCTTAGATGCAAGGATAGATAACCATTCTCGATATCCATTATGATTATTGGGGACAACTATTTGGTCAAGTGTATACCACCCCTCTTTTTTTATGGAGTGGATTAGAGGTTCCAATAGAATATGTTAATGTTGACTACCTATCCATGGATCTCTCCCAATTTGAATTTTAGTTTTGTTACTAGACTTTGAGCATGGGAAGTCCCTAATTAGAGGAGAAGCTTTTATGATTGTTTTCCATATTATAGAATCATTTTTAACATATTTTCATGGGGTTATGATCTAGTCCATTATAGAAATGGGACAAATATACTTTTGATGGATGACTTAGGCCCATAATCCTCGTCCTTGTATTAGCCTCCATACTCCCTTTGCAACTAATGCTTTAGACAACCAACTGATGTTTCTAAATCCCCAGCCTGCTTAACCTTTTAGAATGGCTATAGATTTCCATGTAGTGAGGGAAAAGGTTTTCCATTCTTCCTTCCCTGCCCATAATAATCATCTAGTTATTTGCTTTAATTCTTGAAGGATACCAAGAGGGATCCAAATTAGAGAGGCCCAAAAGACAAGAGTTGCTTATAAGACTAGCTTACATATAACTAGTCTCCCTATCTTGGAAATCCATTTGTTGCACCGTGTTCACACTCTTATTTCCACCTTTTTTAGAAGCCACCTCCATTTGATTTCTGATATTTATTTGGTTTTAGGTGAAACCAAGATATTTAATACTCGATTCCATTGTCGAAACTACAGAAAAAATGAGATCCTCCACTATCGATCTCTCTCTGGCTGAGACCCCCTATCCTATTATGGTGGATTTTGTAGAATTTGTGGCCATACTTACAACCTCAGAGAAGAGATCCAACAGGGATTTTATAAAGTGGATATGGGATAAATTTGCCCCAAAATATCATAATATCATCTACAATTACCAAATGAGAAAGAATTCAGTGTTGGGATATGGAAACCCCTTTGAATCCTCCTTTGAATTTTGCATCATTAATTTTTTTGCTTATACCTTATTCCACAAGGAGAAAAAAAAAGGAGGGAAAGGGGACATCCTTGCATTAGTCCTCTTTCCTCGTGGAAGAAAAGGGAGGCAACTTCATTAATCAGAAGAGAAAATGAGGCCAAGCTAATAAGGTTTGTTACCCAAGCGACAAAGGAATGGAATAATCCTAATTTGATTAGGGGTACTCTTAAGTAGACCAAACTTGCTTGATCAAAGGATTTTAACTGATCAACTTTATACAGTTAAGCTTTCTAATTTTTGTATGGATGGAATGAAGGAATTCATGGGCTAGATCGATGGCTTCATGTATTTGGAAACTTTGAAGGAACCCAAATTGTATTTGAGAAATTATATTCAAAATAATTTATTTTAGCCATTGAGGTGTGATTTTAGAAACAATCTTAGAGATGGAGTTGTAAAGAGAGATCATATGAAAAGATTCAAAGGTGGGCAGAGAATGAAATTTAGGTATTAGAGTAATAAAGGTGGAGTTAGAAGGGGCAAGTATTGTCCCTGAGGATCTAGAGTATTCCACCACAACAAGTAAATCATCAACAATGAAATTGTAAAATTCCAAATAGAATTCAATTGGTAATCCATCCGACCTAGAATTTTCTCTTTTAGAAAACTATGTAGAACCATTTATAATTCTTCTTTTGAGATCTCTTCCATTAGAGAGGAATTCCCTTCTTGAGTTATGAATAATGGAAATAGTCGAGCTACCTCTGGGATTTGATGAGCATTGGCTCTATTTGGTTGTGAGTATATATCCTTGAAATATCGACAACCTTCAGAGGAGATGTCCTTAAAAGAGGTTGTTGAGGATCCATCAACTTTTTTGAATTCCTAGATAATGTTTGTTGATTTTCTATGATTGGTTGTCCTATGAAAATATTTGATATTTCCATCCCCTACTTGAGGCCATATGGATCTATTCTTCATTCTGCGTTCTTTCTCCTTTCTCACAAGCATTTTCATCTTACAAAACAAAAATTACATATAAATAAAATACTATGAACTACTTTCTTTATTTTTTGAAAGTTAGTATCATCTTTCTATTAATCAGTGAAAAACATGTTACAATTCTTTCTTCTATCCTTGATGTTCCGTATTTATTTTGATAGTTGTTAGTATAGGTGTTGAGAGAAGGATCATGTCAATAAAACCAAGATCATGATCTCAAATATGGAATCCTACACATAAAAAGAAACTAAGATTTGATAGATATCTAAGTCAAAACTTGCCTTGCCCTTGGAGAGAAACTATGTGCAGTGTTTTAAACTTATACAACCATAAAAACTAAAGAGACTAAATTATAAAACCAGAAAGGAGACCAGGAGATTAGAGCATTTCGGGGTGCTTTGGCTCATTAGAGAGGTTTATGTGAGACTCTTTGGAGGTTCTTGGTGTTCTCCCCATTACCCTCCCTCCATACTTTTTTTCCAACCAAGAAACAAGGGGAAATTAGGAACTTGTTTTTACTCTTGAGTGCCTACAAATTTGTACAATGCAACTACTCTCCTCGTCCCAAAACAACAATGCTTGGGAAACAAAGCCCTTTTTATGAAAATATAATTCCTTGATTTGTTGAAATATTGTGTCTTGGGTACACGAGGTGCTTGCGTCCTTGACAAACTCTACAATCTCAACCTCCATCTAGCCTTTCTCAATTATTTTCTTGGCATCCCTAGCTCTTCATTCAAGCTTATGAATGCAGCAACGTTGTCTCAAGGAAGTGGATATATGGAATATAATGGTTGCAACCTTTGCATCTGTCTCTGCCTTGAAATTCGGAACCGGCCAACCATGGTTTGTTTCCCCTTGTTCCTATGGTGTTCTATGCTTACAATTAGAGTAATTCATTGCATTCATTGCTCTAACAATTATCATACCGAGTGACACTCCATAGAGATAGAGAGAAAATGAACAAACCAAATTATAGAGCATGATTAGCTCGAAGGGAAGTTATTGTATATGGTGCCTTCCTTGACAACGACACTTCTAGGAATCATTTCTAGCATAAGGTTGACCCTTCGCATGTAAGGATTAAACTAGCTAGATTTCCTCATTATTCAACAACCGTGCAAGCCTTAATATGGTTGCTCCTAGATACCTCATAAGTGGTGGATTGAGTGTTAAGGATTAATATGAGGCACCAAGCCACATGCAAATCCTCTCAAACACATAAAAACAATTGTGGAAACATGTGGTTGTAGATCACACCCTGGTGGGGTCTATAAACCTGTTTTTCCAAATAATCAAAAAATATATTTAAGAGATTTAATATTTTTATATATCAAATTAAAATAAATTATGTTTATAATATATATGATTTTGTATTTTTTGAAAGGGGAGTGTAAACATTTTAGAATTGATTTTATTTGCATAAATATCATTTTTAATGAAATTATAATTTTCTATTATTTAAATTTATATTATAATTGTAAATGTAGAAATAAATTTAATACTCAAAAATATTGGAAATATATAATTTTGATAATTTAAATTTATCATTTTAATAATTTATAATTAGATTCTATTAAAATTAATTCGGTTCAAGTACCTTAAGAATAAGGACTTTACCTATTGGATGAGACAGGGATCAATTGGGAAAAGAATTAGATCCAAGATATGGAACAACTTCAACAAGGTAAAAGACATTTTACTTCAGAACATCTCATGGCTTTTCGGTACAGGAAATATAATTATTTTGGGCAAAGACCGTATTTTAGGATCTTTTGAGGACCCACTTGGTACAACAGAATTAACAAATTACCTGAATAGGAAAGGCATATTTGTTTTGAACCGGATGATCAGTGAATGGAGTGGCAATATTCCAATCTGGTTGGACCCCGTCCATCTGAACCTCACAGGATAGTGCGAGCTGGAATGGAGCTAGCTTGTAAAATATTTAAAAGACGCAGGCATATGTTATGATAGCAAAGGGGATCACATTTCCTGGGCGGGAAAAAAGAATAAATCTAGAGAGATTGAAGTGGCGGATTTCTATTTCAAATTTTGTATGAAGGAGCTACAGATTTCGGATAGGTGTTGGTTTTATAAATTCTGGAAAACAAATATTCCCATTAAGATTATTATTTTCCTATGGTTAAAATCGTAGAATAAGAATCTTACATGGTAAAATTTGCAGAAGAGGAATCAACACGGACTTGGGATATGCTACCTATGTAGGAAAGGAGAGGATAATTGTCATTTATTCTTACACTGTCCAAGCTCTATAAGCATCTAGAAGTACTTCACTACCAATAAGAAGATGCCATACATTCATTTTAATACAATTGATGAATGTTTAAAATGGTGGAGTACACAATGCTCCAATTGGCGATCGCTCTCACTGGTTGTCTTCTGGGAGATCTGGAAAGGTCACAATCACCTGATCTTTGGAAGTAGAATATGGAGAGAAGACTTGATTTGTGAGTACATAGAACAGTGGACAAAATCGGATTAGGGAGATGGCACCAAGCAAAAAGAAAAAGAAGATAAAGGGATGGTATAGGATATCAACTACCCGACTGGTTTTTTTGATGGGGCATCACAGGGATGGAGATGTGGATGTGGAATTTGGTTAAAGGATACAGAAGATCAAGAATACTGGATACACTGGAATGCGGGAAGGGGACAAGTGCGAAGGTCGAAGCAATTGCCTTATGGGGACTACTATGGATTACCAAATTTTTGGATATTCCACAAATACAAATATATGGAGATTCCAGATGTATTGTAGATCGCATTTTGGGGAAGAATAATATCCAACAAAACTCCCTACAAGGCTGGTTGAACTGCATTCAAAGCCTATGGAGCACTCTTGAGCAATCTTCCATACAACACATCAGTAGAGCTTACAACAAGAACGCAGATGAAATGTCAAAAAATGGACTAATGGCCACAAAAGAAGGTATGCACATCCATATAAAAATGGGGACAACAATGACACAACCAGGAAGCATTGACACGACAAGATAGAGCTCTACATTCCTTGTCGGCGGAGCAATACATCAGCACAGACAAGTACTTTGAAACAATTTTTGTATTACTTTTTTGTAGATGTTTTGTAAATGGTCTTGTATAAAAAAGACAAATGATAGATCGCTATATAGATTGCTATATATGGAACAAGCTCTAGAAAATATGTGTGTTATTGTTTTCTCTATTTCATCCTGAGAATCAGCGAAATATCTAAAAAATGGCAGATATTGTTGTAAGGAGTATATATTTAGTTTCCTCATCCAGAAAATGGCAGATGCTAATGTATGGAGTATATATTTAATATCGTGATCACCTGGATAATGGGTATCCTATTAGAACTATAATGTTGTTTGTGTCATCATATATATGTACTACTTTAATATAATTCAATTTCTTGATCAGCTTTATTAATATTAATTAAAAAATATATAATTATTTGTATTTGTATTTTTTTTTTGCTTAAGCAAGAGTCGATCCATTTTTCCATTAATTTGTATAAAGTAATTACATAAAATACAAAAAATCCAGATCTCTGGAACTTACGTGCGGGAAAAAAATGAACACTAAAGAAAGTGTCCCCTCCCAGCTAGCAGTGAGCAAAAGAGGAGCAATGGCCACAAAAAAGAAGATGACTTGCCCACTACGGAGACCTAGGCCAGCGAACTGCCAAAATGCATGGTGAACCTAGGCCATTGATCCGTTGCTGTCAGATCCAATGGTGGAGAGGCATATCAGGTGACAAAGAAGCTGAGAGAATACCCACTCGATGTAGGCAGTATTCTCTCTCCTGTTGGAGCCACGTGTTGAGGGATGAGTGGCATCGGGCTTAATTCGTGAAAACCGCTTCCGGAGTTTGAGGCACCCGATGAACCGGAAACCACCTTGAGGATGGTATAGAATGAAAAGTGGTGGACCTAAAGATGGATTAACTTTGGTATAGAGAAAAATTTGGGTCCACTGATGGTGCATCAAATAAAACTCGGACCCACCAACCTGCTCAATGAATCTTGGCCATTGATCCTCATCTGCTTGATCCAACGGTTGAAAGGGATATCAGATGATTGAGTAGCAAGAGGAATATCCGCCTGATACAGGCGGTATTCTCTCTCCTTCCTGGGACATGGGTTGATCAATGAGAGGCATCGGGTTTATATCTAGAAAACCACTTCGGGTATTGAGGCCATCCGAAAACCCGTAAACCATCTTGCCTATGGTTTGGCTCACAATACCACTGGTTTGTTCCACCCATTGCCTGCCAAGCATCAGAGAGCCACGAACTTGCCCCTGCCACTTGCTATTGTAGCAATTCCACGACTTATTCTGACTGAAAGCCCTCCACTCCATCTCCTTGCGAAACAAGGCAGAGTTAAAATGTAGTGAAGGATCGTTTGTATAAACCCTCTTGTTGTAATTCATCACCCACCTAAGAACCCTAGGTCTGCGCTGCTCCGTGCTGATATATCTGACAAAGGCTTGACTACTCCTTTCAAAATTCATCCAAGACCATAAATCTGCTAAATCCCAACTTATGCAATCTGCTGGAATCCTCTATTCTGATAAAGTTTTCAATCCGCATTTTCTTGGCTGAGACAATCATCCCTCAAGCTGCCCTGGGGAACCTCATACTATCTGTACTTATTGCAACTCTTAGAACAAAGAACACCTTTATTAGCTAATATATCTGCTAATTTATTGGCAGTCCGTTGCACATGCTTGAAACTTAAGGTCCTCATGTTCTGAAGGTGGGCATGGATCCTTTGATAGACCTGAAGAAGCCTCCAATGTCTCGAGACTCTTTTCGAAGCCGAGCCAAAATAGATTCGTTTAACTGAATTGATAATTAGCTCAGATTCTGCTTCAATTATAATGTTCTAAAGATTGTCATTCTTCAGGATTTCTAAACATTCCTCTAGGGCCATTAGCTCTGCCATATTGTTTGTGGCTCTTCCCAAATTACAATGAAAAATGTACAGAATACTGCCCTTTTCATCCCTTATTACTCCCCCATAACCAGCTAGGCCCAGGTTTCCTTTTGAGGCTCCATCTATGTTACATTTCAAATATCCCTGAGGGGGAGGATGCCAGAAGTCTTTATTAGTGACCACCTGATCTACAATTCTTTTGTTACCCTTAGGAATAAGCCCCTACAAACCCAACTGAAGTAGAATCTGCACATCAGCAACTGAAGGGGGGTTCTTAGGGGGGGCTTGAAATAAAATTCCAACCGTATCCTCGAGATGTCTTAATATTTGTTCCATAATACTCTGGGAGGAACTTTTTTGATTTTTGAAAATTATATTATTGCGTTCTTTCCAGACATCCCAAATTAAGAAGATTGGAGCTAAATCCCAAGCTTTGTTTACTGTATCTTACTTAGAGAAGTCTCTTCTCCAATTCTTTAGGGTGTTGGTGATGCTTTCTCTGTCCCTATCTGTTTGTCTAAATACTTAAAAGGCAATCCCATCCCATAGCGATGAAGTAAAAATACAGTTGTTGAGAAGGTGCTCCATGGTTTCTTCTTGTAATTCACATAGTTGGCATCTGGATGGGCCAGAAACACCCCTTTTTCGGATGTTTTCCCATGTCAGAATTTTCTTATGATGCACTAACCACATGAATAGTTTGGTTTTCATCCATCCTTGGTTCTTCCATAGTTCCTTCCAAACCTAATCCGATTTTGTGGAATCCAGATTAAGGGCTATACGCTTTGCCTCTTTAAGGTTAAAGTTACCTTCATTGTTATTACCCCATCTTAGTTGATCTGAACCTTTTGATATCAGGATCCTTCTTTGATTCAGGATGGCTATTAGAGCATCAGCTTGTGCTTTCAAGGTGGCATTCTTCTTGTATTCCATCTCCTTCCAAATTCTCCATTTTCCTATGCTATTAGTCTCATCCAAAAATTTCTTTACTCTGAGTAACCCTTTGGTGTCAACATAATTCTTGAGATTTTCAAAGTCTTCTCTTAACAGTTTAGGTTCCTGTTGCCATCGTCCTCCCAAAACCAAGCGAGGTATCTAGCTCTTGTTTCCTAGAAACTGTTTTTCTGGGTTATATCTCTATTTTCCCAAGCTTTATTCCATATGTGGGAGCCCTTTATGATACCAGACATTCTTATATGGTCCTGGGCTTGCTAATTATTTGCATATTTTTGGTTCCAAATTTGTGCCCAAGGAGCATCTGGCTCTTTTAACCATCTTGACCATAATTTTTCCCCCAACACTTTGTTTAGCACTTCAGGATCATCTAGTCCTAACCCTCCATGTGTTTTAGGTTTGCATATCTTGTCCTAGGCTACCAAGGCCCATTTTTTCTTTTCTTCCGCTTTGCCCCAGAAAAAATCTCTTTGGATATTTCTGTAGTGTTGCATAATCCCTTTTGGAGCTGGAAGGGTTGAAAACATGAAGATGGGGATTGATTGAAGGACAACCTTTGTGAGCACCAGCCTCCCAGCTAAATTCAAGGATCTGCTTATCCATTTTTGTGCTTTGTCCTGTAACTTATTAATCACAGGTTCCAAAACTATCTTGCTCAGAGGTTTATCTATGAGAGGTACTCCCAAATATTTGGATGGTAGCATATCTCTTTGAAAGCCTAGTATTCTGGAAATATTTCTTGGAATAACAATGTTAGTATTGAAAAAGAAAATCTTTTATTTAGAGAGGCTTACCTTTGTACTATATCCATAGCAAATTCTCGCAGGATTTGTTTATAAGCTTGCACTTTCTTGACTGTAGGAATTCCCTATAGCATGGTATCATCTACAAATTGTTGATGGGTTAAAGCATGTCCATTCCCAGATAGTTTGAGACCCTGGATTTTACCTTCTTCTTTAGCGGTCTTGATAGCTCGTCCTAGTCCTTCCATCATAAGAATAAAGAGAAAGGGGGAGAGAGGGTCTCCCTGCTTGAGGCCTCTTGAAGGAGTAAAGATCTTAGATGGATAACCATTTACCAGAATTGAAAAACTAGAGGTAGTAACCAAGGCCATTACCCATCTCATCCAGTTGTGGTCAAATCCATAGGCTAGAAGTACTTTCCTAATATAGGCCCAATTTAACTTATCATAAGCTTTTTCTAGGTCCAATTGCATAATCATTCCTGTCTACCTTTTACTTGTAAGAGAGTGAACCACCTCATGAGCTTGAATGATGTTGTTGAGAATTTGTCTGCCCTCCACATACCCCGTTTGCTCCTTGGAAACCAGAGTTGGTAAAAGGGGTTTAAGCTTATCGGCAATTACTTTTGAGATTATTTTATACACCACATTGCATAAAGCTATAGGGCTGAATCTGTTACGTGTCATAACATTGTCCTGTTTTGGAATCAAGGAGATGAAGATTGTGTTGAACACTTTCAAAACAATTATGTTCTTCCTGGAGTCCTCCACCACATTTAGTATATCTTGCTTGACAATGCTCCAACAAGCTTTAAAGAAATCCACATTTAAACCATCCGGGCTTGGCGCTTTTCCATTTTTGCAATTCTTTGATGACTTCACTGACCTCCTCTTCATTCACCGGCCTATTAAGATTATGATTGTCTTCTCTTGTTACAAGCTTAGGGATGTGCTTTGTGAAGTCACCGATGAATTGTGATCTGTCTACGAGAGGTTCCTCTGCTATACCTTGAAAATGTTGAACCAACACAGCTTCTATGTCCTTGTGGGTATTGAACTAGTTACCTTTGGAATCCTTGATAGTTGAGATCCTGTTGTGAGATCTGTGCTCCACGGTAGATCTATGGAAAAACCTTGTGTTTCTATCTCATTCTTTTAGCCATTGTACTCTTGAATTTTGTCTCCAAAATGTTTCCTCTTGTTTGCATAAGTCCTCCCATTCCTGTTGATGCTTGTTAGCTAGTTCATTTCTTTCCCCATCAAAGCCTTCAGTGATTAGGGTCTGATTCATATCCTGGATTTTCTTTTCAACAACTTTTTTTGCTTCAAAAATGTTTCCAAACTTATTTTTATTCCAATCCTTGAGCCTGATTTTGATATGTCTCAATCTTTTTTGTAAAATGAACATTTTGGTACCCTGAATATACAATTCTTCTTTCCACCATTTTTCAATGTTGCTAATGAAGTCTAGATGGGTAAGCCAGATATTTTCGAACTGAAAAGGTCTATTTCTTTGGGTACCTATACAGGACGCCTCAAGTTGAATAGGCCGATGGCCCGAGCCACCGAAGGGGATAATCCTCGCCGTCATATCAAGGCCTGTGAGCATAAGGTCCTCTGAGATTATGAATCTATCAAGCTTTGAAGCTACTTGAGACTCTCCACCTCTTTTATTGTTCCAGGTGAAAAGGCCATTACTCTTATCAGTGTCGACTAGCTTCATATTGTTAATAAGATTCTGAAAAGCTATAGAGTCTTCTCCTAGTGTTTTGGTCCCACCCTTTTTTTTTCGACAGGAACCTGATCATGTTGAAGTCCCCTCCTAAAATCCATGATATTTCTGAATATCTGTCTCTCAGATCCTCTAGTGAGTTCAGTAGTCTGAGTTTGTCATCAAGCTTTTGTGGACAATAAACGTTTGTGATTAAATAAACTTCCCTGTCTCCCACAGGCTGGATAACCACTGATAAGTAGTTTCTAGATGCTTCAACATCCACTATACTTATTCTTTGAGGGTTCCAAAGTGTGAGAATACCTCTAGCTGTTTTGCCTGCCTTGACTTCTAGAAATTCATATTTATTAAGTCATTTGCTATGTATTTCTCTTATTTTTTTTATTGAACACTTAGTGTCCTAGATAAAAATCATATCAGGTTTCTCTTCTTTCATTCTATTGCTAAGATTCCTTTGTTTCCTTTTACTTCCTAGACCTCTAATATTCCAAGATGTGAGCTTCATTCAGTAAGATTTGTAAAAGAATAGCTAGTTAGATCTTTAATCTTACCTGAATCTATCATCAGTTTTCCACATTCTATCAACAACTCGTTTTGCTTCTTTCTACCCCTTTTCCTGTTGTGGTTTTGCATGGTTTTCACCCCTTCGTTGTCCTGACTTTTGAGGTTTTTTTTACCTCTCGACCCTTTAGCTTGAGTTCTCCACAGAAATAACTATTGCACTTTATCGAACTCTTCTTGAGGTAATGAATCCATTCCTTCCATGGTTCCCTGTTTCAGGAATTGTTCCAGATCTAGATGTTCTCTGTCGAGAATATCCTACAGTTCATGATCCTCCGTTTCCACCTCACTCAGGGTTATCTCTTGGTCCTTATCAAGTTCCATGTTACTCATCATAGTCTCCTGTTGTTGGTTTATATTTTGAATCTCCTCCATATTTTTTTCCTTTTCCTTCTCCCCAGGGCTATCCTCCATAGACTGATTTGCCTCTTCTAACTCCCCTTCTTCTTCTAGTACCTTGTATTTGTTTTGGCTTGTCTGCTTTTCCTCATTCTTTTTTTTCGAAGCCTTTTCCTTCCTTTACCTCTATTACCCACCTTGTGAAAGCCATCACTATCTTTCCCTACTGTGGCTTTAGTTCTGCTCTCTGATTTGTTGAGAGGGCAGTCCATGAATAGATGCCCATGTTCATGGCATTTGCAGAATCTGAAAGAAACATGTTCATAGTCCACCGCTTGTACCCATTCTTCGTAAAAAACTTCCAGGATCACTTCATCCGGTAGGGCTCTTGAGAGATCCATATCCACACGTATGCGGGCAAAGGGAATGTACTTTCCCGTTCTAGTGGCCTCAGATATTTTAACAAAATGCCATAGTTTATTTCCTATAGCTGATAAGGATTCTGGTTGCCAGTAATCGAGAGGTAGGGAGTAGAGCCTTACCCAAACCAGGACTGAAGTGAAAGTCTCACACTCCAGGACAAAATTCATCATCCAAGGCCGCATATAAAGGCTTGCTGCAACATAGAAGTAGGGCCCGCCTTCGAACACCCTATCTTTGTCCTCAATGTTAGTGAAAACTATAGTGAAGAAACCCTTTGAACCAAGGTATAGGTCTATTCTCCCTTTAGGTTTCCAGTGGTTTTTAATCCATGTCTGTAGTGCCTTTTCTGTTGGCCATAACCCCATGAATTTACAAATGATTGCGTAAGTCGTCATGTGATCCCTATGTGCCTGCAGCATGGATCACTTAAAACTACTGTGGGTGTAATAGTAGTCTTAGGCTTACATGGACCATTATGTTTTTTAGTTTTTGTATTCTGATTATTTTTCTCAGCTCCTATCTCTCTTCTGACTTCTTCTCGACTATCACTCTGTTCCTATGTGTCTCTGTTGTTCTGTTCTCCTCCTTCTGAAAAAACTTTTACAGTGTCCAACAGTTTCTTGCTGCGGCTAGAGGCTTGACTATAGGAGGGAGTGGAGCTCCCCCCTTACTCATAAGGTAAGCCGCAGTTCCTTCTCAATATCTTCTAACATTTATTATTATATCAATTTGTTTTGTAGATTTAAAAATGTGCAATGAACAATACAGAAGTTATTCTAAATTTCTTCCGAAAGTGTGATGAGGATTAGGTTAGCATGTGATTCTTCTCGAAAATCAATCATAATGAAACATAGTCTCAAGGCTCTGGGCAAACAAACAGTTCCGTGTGTTCCATTTTGGGCGTTTTTACCATCTTGAAATTCTGGTTGATTCTAAATCCGTAAATTGCATTTTGGATATCCCCAAATAAAATTTATTCACGTAAATTGGAACTGGTTTTACGATCATATGTAAGATGGGAGCAGGGTTTGCGAGAGTTATATGCAAGAGATTACTTTCTTTCACACTTAGTCATATTCCTCTAGAAGTTATTTTCTCTGTTAAATTATGGAATCTGCCAGAGAAAGTTAAAGCTAAAACATAGAACGTAGAAGACTCAAACGCATAAGATTTTCAAATCTATGAATAAATTAGAAGATTGGTATGGCATTTGCGTTTCCTACCTCACCTTCTCAATTTTATTTCCGAATAGTTGGCTTCACATGGCTGCACTGCTATTGTCTATACTTTTTTTCCACAAATCTAGAACAGTATTATCCCTCTATCGGAGATGCCATGGCGACCCAGAATTGAACTTAAAACCTCTGGCTCTCCGAAAACCCACACTTGATTCGTCAAAGCCACTCTATTTTGTTTATTTGTTTTAGCTGACTTGTACGGTGGACATACGTGGTATGGGTGCCTCTAATGTGTTGGTTTACCTAATTAATATTTGCCTGCGAATATTAATTAGTGCTGCAGGCCTTAGTCGTTCCTTTAGCCCATCTGTTTTCCGCTTGGTTGGAAGCTCTGGCCCCTTCCTTTAGTGCACTTTGGCTTTGAGAAACCACTTGCTCGGCTACTCTCACTACTGGTAATATTTTGGAATCCGTCGCTGGTTGTGGTTAAACTTTAATGCGTCCTCAATAAACAACCGCTTCTTTTCCCGCGTCTGGTGAATTAAGTGTATCCATATAATATAATACTTCGTTTTAGCTTACTTGTATGGGATTGTTGGTTTATTTTTATTTGACGTGTACAATGGGACCCGACTACAACTCGTGTTCCATAGCATAGCTAGGTGTGTCAGGTTTGTTATTTTCGCTCATGTGTATGATGGGACCCTGCTCACAATCCAGGTGTTAAATCGATTAGCTAGGGCATCATATGGCAGGTTAAAAACAGAAGATATATTTTTAAAATTTAATTTCTGTTAATTAAATTTAAATGGTAGTTAATGTAGTGATGTAATGTACGTTGTGGGTTTATTATTTATTTTGTTGTTAGTGGAAAAAAAAATAATATTTTATATTTCTAAAATTTATTTTCGTTTAATAAAAAATAATGAAAGTAATTATTATTTTGTTATTGAAATAATAATTACGGAGAGTTGTATTGGAAGAAAATTTAATTTATATTTAATATGTTTGGAGAAATTGGATATATATAAATTGTTGTATAGACCTTTATTTTATAACCACACATATTAAAAAAAAAGTAAGGAATCCGAGTTATTTATAATTTACAAAAAATGTAAAAATAAAATTTTATAAAAATTAATAGTATAATGTTTTAATTTCTTAAACATTTCTTTTAGTAATTTTCATTAAAAAAATCTTATTGGTATATTATAAAAGTAAATCTATTATAAAGTGCATTAATTTATAATATTTTTAAGTATATTAATTTTTTTCTGATTTATTGTTTTTTAAGTTATCATCAAAATTATTTGAAAAAAATGAAGATTATCCATTTAAAAATACTTTCCATGTATTAGGAGTTGTCTATAATGCGATTTTTTGGAGATTCCGATGACATCAGAAGAAATGAGGTTAAATCTTGATTTTTAGCAGTTAAAATTAGGTTAAATCTTGATTAGAAACCAGAGTTTTTTGAACTTGCTCTGGTTAATAGGATTTGGAAATATTTTTGGAATTTGCAATCTAGTTAAATTGGAAATATTTTTGGAATCGATGGTGAGAGTGATTTTCATGTAACAAATATGTATAAATCAAGAAACAGAGAATTTTTTGAACTTGTTCTGGTTAATCCGGGTTTATCCGATATACAGATCGATGGGTTTCTGGGTTTACAGTACTCATTCTTACGGTGCTTCTGATAAATTTATCAAAATTCCAAATATGGAGAGCTGCATTTCTTCATCTTCTGTGCCAGCAGCTACTGCAAAGCTCATATTGATGGACGGGAGCATCCTGGAGTTTTCTGAAATGGTGAGAAGCGAAGAGATTCTGGAAGAATATCCGGGCCACTTTATCTGTGATTCAGACGGCCTTTATGCCGGTCGAAACATCTCCCAGGTTTTGTGTCATGATGATAAGTTGTAGATTGGGGAGCTCTACTTTCTTCTTCCTCAGCGGAAATTGCAGTTTGTGTTGACGGACTCCGACATGGCTTCTCTTCTTTTCTAGATTAGCACTGCTTGGGAGTCAGCACAGAAGAAGAGGCAGAGCAAAAGATTATCGCGTGGGTTCGTTAAAACCCAAGCTCAAGTGCAACCCTTTTTCAATATTCAGAGCCAAGATGAAACTGAAACAGAGTACGACTCTTCTTCTGTTTGTTGTTTGTCCAGTCGCCCTAATAATCCAGTTTCAACAGATAGAGGGCGACTCCATTTTCAACCCATGTTGGAGACGATTGTGGAGACTATGTGATCGATGGTGATAGTGATTTTGATGTAACAAATATGTATAAATCAAGAAACAAAGAATTTTTTGAACTTGCTCTGCTTAATAGGATTTTGAAATATTTTTGGAATTTGCAATCCAGTTAAATTGGAAATATTTTTGGAATCGATGGTGAGAGTGATTTTCATGTAACAAATAGGTATAAACCAAGAAACAGAGAATTTTTTGAACTTGGTTCTTTTTGAACTTGTTCTGGTTAATAGGATTTGGAAATATGTTTGGAATTTGCAATCCAGTTAAATTGGAAATATTTTTGGAATTTACAATTGAGCTAAAGACATCTTTAAATCTGTCCAAATAATCTGTCATATTGTCTTTAAATTTGTCCAATTAATCTGTCATAAAAATTTGTCCAATTAATCTGTCATAAATTCAGATGATTAAATGTGGCTGAAATGTTTTCTTTTCAAAATGGGCATTGGATATAAAGTTGATAAGAAAGCCAAGGCAATGAGAATGGTGAAATTTAACTGGCAAATTTGTTGTCACATGGCGATTTGCAAGTCAAATACAGCTAATTTTTTTTCTCACTATCAACATTTTGCGTTAAAATGATGAAAATTCTAAGTATTGCAGTTACAGACACCTTTAAATTTGATAGGTGCTTCAGCCTTGAAATCCCTACAAAATGTTCTAAATATTCCCTGCCATTCTACCGCCTAGGTAGACTACTCCGCAAAAGTATGAACAGAGAATACCACAGAGAACTTGCTCGTACTCTCCATAGAATAATGGACACGTGTCATTGCTCAAGATTGTTCACGGGCCATTAGAAACGTTGACATCAACTGAACAAGGTAAACAATTTATCGGAGTGAAACGTTAAAAAAAGACAGACTGTCTCTGTTATGCTTTTGAGATGTTTGGGTTGAATTGGTTTAGAATTGGATAAGCATGTGTGGAAAACCTATAATTTAGTTAATTAGTTGGAGGAATTGTTTGAAAAGTTATGGAAATTCCGTTTATATTTAGAGAAAATTTGGTCAATATCTTTGTAAATCCAACTTCAAAATTTTAGGTATCTTACACATTTTTGATGGTGCTAGTTGAATCTATTTTCACCATCAAAAACATCATTCACCCAAATTCAAACTACTTTGGAGCATCGGAACAATTCCTCACCTCATAGAAAACCCCTATTCCTCCAAACTCCTATGAAAAACATATATTTGAATTATTAACCTTTTATCATTTATATTATCTGAAAATTTTGAAAATATAATAAAAAAATACATTTTAAATAATAAAAAGCAATCATTTTTTGTAAAATTATTTGACCCGCCAAAAACAAATTATAGTACTTACACAACAAAATAATCATGCGTAATCAGTTATATCCATATTCTAATCACATAGTTCACGCAAATTATTAAGAGTGTATGCATTTAAAACTAATTTTGTATATCAGTTATATCATATCCATAATGCAAATTATTTACTGTATGCATTTAAAAAGCCAAGTCAAAACAATGAGCAGAGATACTGTGCATTTCATATTTCTGCAATGAATAAACACAGATATATACATTCTAGATTTCTGGAATAGAAGAGTGTACAATTTTTCATTGGTTCTGCAACTAACCAGTGAAGGTCTTACTGTCCTTCCTGCTTCAACTGCTTGCAGAGTCAGCAGTTTCAATCTTTAAAATCATTCTGTGTCATTCTTGCTGCACTTGATAACTATGCTTTCTTCTCTTTTTCAACCGATGAACTTTTCTGGTATAATCGACCTCAGTGTAGGGATTTCAAGTCTGAAGCACCTATCAAATTTTAAGCTTTCTACAACTTTAATACCAGATTAGAACATTTTGTAGGGATTTCAAGGCTGAAGCACCTATCAAATTTAAAGGTTTCTGTAACTTCAATACTTAGAATTTTCATCATTTTAACGCAAAATGTTGATAGTGAGAAAAAAATTAGCTGTATTTGACCTGCAAATCGCCCTGTGACAACAAATTTGCCAGTTATATTTCACCATTCTCATTGCCTTGGCTTTCTTATCAACTTTATATCCAATGCCCATTTTGAAAAGAAAACATTTCAGCCACATTTAATCATCTGAATTTATGACAGATTAATTGGACAAATTTAAAGACAATATGACAGATTATTTTGAACATTTTGAACATTT
>APFE030732534.1:3032-54861 GCA_000404065.3 Pinus taeda | reverse complement strand
TTGAACAGATTTAAAGATCTCTTTAGCTCAATTGTAAATTCCAAAAATATTTCCAATTTAACTGGATTGCAAATTCCAAACATATTTCCAAATCCTATTAACCAGAACAAGTTCAAAAAATTCTCTGTTTCTTGATTTATACATATTTGTTACATGAAAATCACTCTCACCATCGATTCCAAAAATATTTCCAATTTAACTGGATTGCAAATTCCAAAAATATTTCCAAATCCTATTAACCAGAGCAAGTTCAAAAAATTCTTTGTTTCTTGATTTATACATATTTGTTACATGAAAATCACTATCACCATTGATCACAGAGTCTCCACAATCGTCTCCAACATGGGTTGAAAATGGAGTCGCCCTCTATCTGTTGAAACTGGATTATTAGGGCGCCTGGACAAACAACAAACAGAAGAAGAGTCGTACTCTGTTTCAGTTTCATCTTGGCTCTGAATATTGAAAAAGGGCTGCACTTGAGCTTGGGCTTTAATGAACCCACGCGATAATCTTTTGCTCTGCCTCTTCTTCTGTGCTGACTCCCAAGCAGTGCTAATCTTGAAAAGAAGAGAAGCCATGTCGGAGTCCGTCAACACAAACTGCAATTTCCGCTGAGGAAGAAGAAAGTAGAGCTGCCCAATCTGCAAATTATCATCATGACACAGAACCTGGGAGATGTTTCGACCGGCATAAAGGCCGTCTAAATCACAGATAAAGTGGCCCGGATATTCTTCCAGAATCTCTTCGCTTCTCACCATTTCAGAAAACTCCAGGATGCTCCCGTCCATCAATATGAGCTTTGCAGTAGCTGCTGGCACAGAAGATGAAGAAATGCAGCTCCCCATATTTGGAATTTTGATAAATTTATCAGAAGCACCGTAAGAATGAGTACTGTAAACCCAGAAACCCATCGATCTGTATATCGGATAAACCCGGGAATAGCTCGTCCCCGATCTGTCAGGGGATGTCAGGCTCTCCAGCCGTGATCCGCTCCCGATTGTTTGTCAGGGAATGGCAGGGAATGTCAGAAATGCCAGGGGAGGGTGGTGGAGAAGGAGGGTGGCGACGCTAGGGGATGGTGGCGGAGGTGAAGACATTCCCGGTGGTCGGAGCCGGACAATTTTCCGGTCGATGACGGAAAACGGGCCATTCTACCGCCTAGGTAGACTACTATCAATGAGTTGACTCAATTTCCAACAATCCCCTCATTGAAAAGACAATGCTAGCATATTCCCATAACTTTATCTGATGTCTTTGAATGCATCACATTTCATTTTGAAATGTTTTTCCGATTCCACTGCCCAGACTTACAAAATGTACACACTTGTTCTTCCCAAGCTTCTTTAGGCCTTTTCTACCATCTTGTTTCACACAGAAATTGATGCGAGTTGGTTCTTAATTGAGCAATAAGAACCTTTGCCCTCCACGGAGAGCTAGCTCCAATGAACTATTTTTGTTGTAGATCACACATAAACTTCTCCATTACAAAATCTTTTAGCTCCTTGCTATTTGTGAGATGAGCATTGAGGTGGATATTCCATTTTTGCATCCATATGTAGTTTTGTTTCATCCATATTTTCTTTCATTCACTCATGCCTCAATTCTTTTTAGATATCTTATGAGCCGCACCATAGCTTTGATGGGAGTTGCTCCTTTTTCACTCAACATTATCTTATAAGATACCAATTTTTTTTTTTTCCAAGAATTACAATAGAGATACTAATGAGATGTTATCACATTAAATATGAAAAGTGTTATAAAAAAAATTATGAGTATTACATTATTATATCTTTATTATACTTTATATTAAAAAATTGTTATTATAAATATTTTGATAAAGAGATATAGTATTATATTTATAATTTTATTATATTTATAATATAAAATAATTATTTTATATTTTATATAATAAAAATATTAAAATTTATTGTAAATAAAATTATTATGTTAAATAATAATTAAATATTATATGTTAAATTAATTTATATTAATGATTAATAATATGCTTAAGCATTACCATTTTATTCAGAACTTCCATCAACGGGAAAAATACCCTCCAGAAACCTGATGAGAAACACACGAGCGCACGTCTGTGATCGTTTAAGGGGCAGGGGCAGGGAAAGAGGCAACAATTAAAGAGATAAGAGGTCCCAGCAAAGGGAGAATTCGTTGCAGTAGATTTTGTTGTTTATTTATTGATCCACCAAACATTAGTTCATTTTACCAAGTGCCATTCGCTTAAGTATATTTTTTTAGTTGAAGCAAACTGGCCAACACAAAGGTGACAGGGAGCACGATTGCAAAAGAAAAAATGAACAGTACTGCTATGGAGTAATGTTTTCAAGGTACTCTGTAGCTACTCTTAAATAGCCATGTTTTCAAGGTATTATGTAGTTGTTTTTAAATATTTTTTTACTTGTCTGTGTTGTAATTGATAATATTTATTTGAGATTAAAAATATAGAAACTATTCTATATTTTTTGCTAAGTGAATAAAATAATAATAATGAGGATTAGATTAGTTTGTTAATGCTTTTTATATTAATGAAACTTAAATTTAAAATAGTCATGAAACATAAACTTAAAAAGGACTTTGGACATAATGAAACATAAATTTAAAAGGGACTTTGGACAAACAAATTTTCTGAATAAATAACATGTGATTTAGGTTAGAGTGTTCGTATAATCTTAAAATGCAACAAACCCATAATTTTGGGGATTACACTTCCACATATTTTATGTTGCCCATCCCCATATAAAATATATTCATGTAATTAGAGTTGGGTTTTGAGAATTATATGTAATAAGGGACAATTACTAAATCTTAATAATGTCAGGTGAAGAATGAGAATTATATGTAATAGGAGACAATTACTAAATCTTAATAATGTCAGGTGAAGAACTAGACTTAAAAAATCTTAATTACTAAATCTTAATAATGCCGAGTGAAGAACTGGAATTAAAAAATCTTAACACTGCCAAGTTACTCACGGGTCATTTCCTCTAGTCAATTACTAAATCTTAATAATGCAAGGTGAAGAACTAGAATGAAAAATGGTTTCAGGAGTTCAATCGAGTCATTTCCCCTTATCAATTACTGAATCTTAGCAATGCGAGGTGCAGAACTAGAATCAAACATGGTTTCAGGACTTTGGGCGGGTCATTTCCTCTCGTCAGTGACTGAATCTTAATAACGAGAGGTGAAGAACGAGAATTAAACATGATTTCAAGACTCTAGGCAACCAAACAATTTTAAGGCTTAGATGTAGAAAACAAACGTAAAACATAGAAAAAGAAAACTGATACATACATTTTCAAATCTATGAATAAATTAGAGAATCGTTCTGGCGTCACAAATTTTCCCTCATTAACATATTTTCTTTCTACTATTCTTTTTCTACTTAACCTTCTCAATTTTTTGATTAACCTTGTGATCGTGAGACCTCAAGCCTCTTCTCAGCGCAATCTATCCATGTCCTAAGGGGCGAGTCTGAAACCTATCCATCCATTCAATATTAGCTCAACCCTTGATCCCGTGGGTGTGGGTTATTACAATGCGTCTAATATGATAGTAGTGGTGGCATTTGTGTGACCATGAAATATATGCTTCTCCCGGTTAGTATTCAACATCTGCCCCCCACCTATAGGACCCTAAGGCCAACCCTGTTGCACATAAATGGTATCCTATAGTAGTATGGACCACTTACGGTGGCTTTCTTTTGACAATTCAAATGAGACGTTAATGAAATTCACTTTGGAATATTAACATTTGCATGCCGACTTGAAATATGGGAAGGAATGGAATTCTTCTTGATTCCTGGGTTTTCAAAAATGCTTCTTCTTAAAAACAGTATAAACTATATAAGAAAAAGGCATAGGTAGGAGTTGAACCCATAAAGGAATAGGTATTGGTTTCATCCATTGATCCGTAACCACCAACATCATAAGGTGGAAGAAGCGATAGCTAAGATATGGGTGGGATAAGCAAGGATGTGTGGACAAAATAACCATAAGGGCAGACATTACTACAAGTGTTGAGGTAGGCATTACAACTCACGAAATAGGCATTACAGTTGAAAGAAAACGTATATATGAGACTTAGTTTTGTAGAGCGTTTATAAAGGGCATTTGAAGAAGTGGGAAAAGCAAAAGGAAGGGGAAAAGGAAAGGCAGAAGAAAAGGGATAGGAGGAGGCAGAAAGAAAGAGAGAAGAAACCCATCATAGTTTTGCCTTGATCGGAGTCTTGGTATTATCTATGGAGTGTGGAACGAGGAAGTCTAACCTCATTCGTAAGGTCTAGATTTTAGGTGTGAAGCCCAGTCCACACCTTGAACTAGATAGGCTTATCTTCTAACTCACATACTGATACAAGATCGTAGGAGACTTCATACTCATAGCTTTATGTGCAGGTAATCTCATAAGCGGTTAACTTCATGTCGGGATAACTCCGTAGGAGGCCACATGACTTTATGTGTAGACACCCATGAGGGGAGAGCTCATGCCGAGACCGTCATGAATCGAGATCACATCCTTGATAAAGTGCTATGTTGATGGAGTAGTCATGGAGCAGTTATCGAGTAAGATATATGTGGGAAGACCTTGATTCCTGCTATGTGGATAGGATAGTGAGAAAGCGGTTATCGAGGGAACCTAGTGCATGAACCCGATAACCAGTATATGAACCCTATAATAGGTTGGGAAGAACATGTTAGGTTGGGAATAACAGATTAGGTCGAGAATTCAGTTGTTTACCGCAAAGAGGGCAAGGAAAAGTCAAGTACGTATTATAATCTGCAGTGTCAGTCTACAACAATTCAAACAAGTTCTCCATCATCAATTGATTATATTGGTGTGTCTTGCTACATTACCTACCTCATCATTGTGGTCAGGGAGTGTGAAAATTCCTTAAACTTGGGAATCCCTACTGCAGCAACTGATGATATTTCTCCTACTTGTTAAATTTACATTAAAAAGTTATTTGCAATTTCCTACGACAAACATTGAAATACATATACTGCAACCTACACCATTTAAATAATATGTTGAAACAAGAAACTGAACAATAGAGAAAGATACACACAAATGACACAATTGTTTTTGGACAAACATCCCCGGAAAAACCTAATGTGGGAAATCGGTGCAACGAATCTGAGGGTTTTTATTATTAAGCTAAAGTATTTCTGAATACAACTATTGGATGCCTTTTTGACAATCCAGTTATAGGGAATATCATTCGGCAGAAGAAAATAGTGAGATTAGCTCACTCTACACTGCAAGTCCTGATTGATCCGACAGTTGAACCAACGAGTTCCCCGGCTACTTCTGCGCTATACCATGTATTTATTTTTATTTTAAATATATACCATGTATGAATTTGAAAATTTTGTTTGCCGATTTCCACTAAATTATGCACTGTACAGTCGCCAATATCACTAGTTTCATCATCCTTTTGTGGGACTATGAGTCACACATTTTATTTCTGATGTTTTCTCTCCAACAGGTTGCAAATTTGCCTCTCGACTAGGTTTGTTCCTTTGAGATTGACCAGATCATGATAAAAACCATCCTCGACATGTCTTAGGGCACAAAATGTAGTTGTGCTTCACATGTAATCTATTAATAAGGTGTGGACTCTGGAGCACACTACTCATTTTCCTAGCTAACATTCTCGGTAGAATATTCACTTTTGGTGGCAGCACCATCCTGCTCAAATTCTATGTGCAAATGTTCCTTAGACTAATTTTCATGGATGCTATCATTACTAGAAAATAGATATATGAAAATTTCATAATCTTCATAGATGGCACTGCCTTAAAGAACACCATATATGACCTTAGATTCAGCTGTAGAATATTTTCACATCCTTCAAATCTTTTATCAAACTCTGGATCTCTTTCAATAGTGGTTTCATTCATTTGGTCATCATTGTTGTCCTTTTTAAACTCCGATAACAAACCTTCCTTCAAAGGAGTAGATTTATCGTCAATCTGAACAACCTCAATTTTCCTTTTCTTGTCTTGGAATATCAGTATCATCACCTTCAAAATGATAATCCATGTTGCCCTCTTGAAACACCAAACACCAATCCTTCTATAAAACAACAAGCAAGCCTTCTTTGGAAGGGACATTTTCTTCAATAGTTCTACCAATATTACCTTCCTTAAATTGTTCACAAGTCCTCAAATCCGCAGTACCTTTTGCATTGGATATAACAACATTGTCCTTCTCAACTTTTGGGCTACATTATTCACCATCACCATTTGGAAACAAATCTTCTTAAGTTTCTTCTTCGAATTCATAATTTTCTTGAGAATGCCCTTCAGTTTCATCATTGATGTCACAAGGCTACTCTTTTGGCACAATAAAAACATTCCAATTTAGGCTTATGTGTTCCATATCTAGTTTCTAAGATTATCACCGAAAAATATTTTTTACAATAAAAACATTATTATGTGATTCAGTTTCATCTAAAGGCTCTCCAAGTCCCTCACAGAACCCTTCTTATTAATTTATATGCATACATGGCATAAAAATATTACGCTTTAAGATATGTTGTAGAATAAAACAGAGAAGAGCAAGTTTAGGAAAGGGGCCACACACAACAGGAAGCAAGCTAAGATCAGATATCATTCTTTAAACTAAGCAAGCTAAAAACAACTTCAATGATATCATTCTTTAAACTAAGATCAGATATATATCATGTTGGTTTTAGCCTTCATAAAAAGGCCTTACATGAGGTCAATTCTAGACCCATTGGATGCTGAAATATCCTTTAATAGCATCCACAATTAGGTTTAATTGGGTGCCCACTCTCTGTTAAAGACAATTTTTTTTTTTTAACAAAAGGAAAGTAATCCATTATTGATGATACTCTGTAGTGGTTTAAGATTAAAATATTTTGGAGACTGAAAAATAAGATTGCTTGCTAGGCAATGCAACATACTTGTATCAAATTTTATTGTTGTGATTCTTGCCTTCTACAATAGCACCCCAATAGATGGTTAGCTTCTACAAATCACCCTCTAATAATTTGTAAACTAGATTACTTGTTTAATAAGGCATTTCTGAATATAGACAATTACTCATTCATTACATAATCTCAATCCTTCATAAGAGAAAATTTCATGAGTCGAATTCAAAATAGACCTTGCTTGTAAGTAACAAGTGAATCAAGCCAAATCAGCCCTCAATTTGGCTCTATCATGGACTGACATTATCATTTGAAGTTGCCAAGAATATACTAGCAAACAAAATTTTCAATTTCAAGGTTTAAAATAGTAACAAAATAATGCAAAAATCCCTTGATAACAATTAAGACTTGATGAGGTTCCATGATAGGGTGTTGACCCTAGTCCCACTAGGAGGGGCGGAGGTATTTCCCACCATTTATTTTCCAAAACCTGGATTCATGGGAGGACTATGCGAGTCACACTCCCCTAGACGTGTGATGATGACTTCCAAATGCCTAGTAGAAAATTAGGTCGATATAGTCAACGCTATCACCCTTGAGGTTTATGAATGGTTAGATCAGTATAGTTGACGCCATTGCATATTCCAGTAGAGGATGGATAGGATGGGAGCGGAAGAGATTAGGAAGGATAGGATGATTCTAGAATACTTTAGGAGCCCGGCTAGGGCAGGGCATGACTATTAAGTTGCAATTTTTAAGTGTTCAAAACACAAATTTTAAAGTGTCCTCACATTAAACGAAAATTCAATTATGGTACACAACCCTTACACAATTATACTAATCACCAAAATAGTTATTGATGTGCTATAAAACCTAACTTCGGATAAAGTTTTCTGAATGATGGATGTATGTAATGACCATTTCAAATTACAGATAGAACATGATTATTATTAGTGATATGATAGCTACATATGCATGTGTTGCATGCAATGCATTAGTATACCTATTAATTAGCTACAAAAAGTAGCTAAATATGGATAAATGAATTAATAATAAATTATCTACCTATCAAACATTTCATGAATGTAATAAGTCTAGAATTCTATGAATCTATTAAACCCATTAATTAATTATCCCATTCAATAATACACTCAATTAAACAAACCACTATGCTTACTTTGGTATAACACACAACGCATAATCGAGTTAAACCCAAATGTTCATATAATAAATTATTAATTATTCAATAAAATTTACTGATGCTAAATAAGGAAATCATATATATGTGGTATATGATTTACGAGATGTGGATAATAATTGACATATTATATTAATATATATATATTATAATTAATATATAATATATATATATATATATATAATTATATATTTTTTTTATTTTTATTTGTTAACATTGGATATCAATGTCAATCATCATAATCATGGATATAAATTACATATTTATATAAAATATTAATGTATATGGAATAAGACCTCTTCACATACCATAACTTTATAAAAAAGTTCATTAAATAACCTACTACATAGGAATTAAAAGTCATTTTATAAACAATATAAAACAATTAAAGTTACAAGTCATTTTATATATAAACATTATAAAACAATGAGAATGGTTATCGCCTAAATTCGTAAAGGAGATTGCAAGTGGTAGATAGTCAGGAAAGGTGGAGAAGATTCTTATGCCAGGTGGTGGAGAATTTTGGAAAGGGAAAGTAACCTCTTGCATATAAAAAGGGGGGAGGAACAAAGGAAGAAGGGGGGAGAAAGGGAGTCACATACAAATAGAGATTGAGCTTGATTATTCTTGGAGCTTTGGGCACAGGGGCCAGAAGACTTGTCTTCTAGATCTGGGGACCGTATAGGCAGATCCCAGATAGGTTGGGAGGAAAATGGTAGTTTGGTAACGGAAGTGGGAGCCAAGGCAGGTCAAAAAAATCTTCAAACACAGAGTTCTAGGTAAGTACTCAATAGTGAATTGATAAATTCTACTTCAAAATTTATTGTTTGGAATTTGAGAACAATTTTTTTTTAAATCTGTTAAATTCCTAAATTAGGGCTTTATAAGAAGTAGATTTAGGTTTTCCTGGAATGAACATCAATGGCGGTGGAAAAATACTCAACATCGTTGAGAGCTCTAATGGACATTGGGCCACAAATATCTGAGTGTATAAGTGCTAACATGCCATCAGTTCTTCTGTCACTCCTTGGAAATGTCGCCTTAGCATACCTCCCAAGTATGCATCCTCTGCACACATCATCGTGTTCAATCCCTAGTTCAGGAACCCCTGTTATGGTTTCCTTGAGCATATTGAGTGCTCCATGATGTAGATGTCCCATTATTGCGTGCTATAATTCATTTAGCTCCTTCCCACTGCTAATATTGCTGCCTATTAGTGTCATTGGAGAATCGATTTGTAATCAATACAACCTGTTACTTCGAACTCCAATCTGTCTTATTTTCTTCCAACTTAGGGGCTTGACATACACTTTCCTCCCTACGAAGTGAACATCGTACCCTTTATCGTGTAACTGGGATACTGAAATCAGGTTCATACCCAATCTTGGCACATGCAATACATCTAAAGCACCGGTGGTTTCTCTTGACTCTCCCTGAAAATCTATGGTAACTCTCCCTGCTGGAGTACATTTTGTTATGTTTCCCATAGTAATATGGAAATCCATCTGCTCTTATTTTTAGCTAGAGAAATATTCTCTAAACGTGTCATGTAAGCTGAAGCTCCATTGCCTATGTACCAGCATCCCTGTGAAGCTAATCCTGCTAAGCAAGCAAATTCATCTTCCAATCTAGAAGAAAAATATGAAATCTCCTGAATTTTACTTTTGTCCATGGCTAAACCAGAAAAAAATTAGTGCAATATTTCACTTTTCGTCCCGATGCGACTTCTGCAGCCTGCAACAAAACTTTTCTACGTCCAAACAATATTCTGCTTAGCAAAAAAACTGAGCTGCAATTACTCTCTCTAACTACTGGAATCACTAATTGGGAAATTCGATTTTCCTGTCTCCTCAAAAAAATCAAACTTCTGCCCTAGCAACTCAAATTGCTTGTTCTAGGGCTACGCAGTCTCTCTCGGAATTTCGATCTGCTGCTTCCTCTCCACAACGTAATTCTTTTTTCTGCTTCTGAGCTCCTTGATTGATTAATTATTACCATGTGAAAATTCTATCTATTGCAACCACTAGAGATTATTCTTCTAGTCTCAGAAATTAATTTCGCAGTTTAATTACTACGATAAATAACAAATAAACTCTCAGCTGCAATTATCACCATACAAATACTGTAGAAAATAAAATACTAGAAACTAAGAAATTTTAGCACACACAATAAAATTGATACAATTTTTTTTGTACAATTGTCCTCGGAAAAACCCAACTTGGGAAAACCGATGCAGCAGATGAGGGTTCTGTCATTAATGTTTAGCAGCAAGTCTGAGTACAATAATTTAGATGCCCAACTAGCAATCTAATATGAAGAAAACACTAGCAAAACTATTGTGAGAATTTTCTCTCACCCCACAACTATTTTCTGCCTCCAAAATAACTTCCCTATCGTTTATGTGAGATGCCTGCATCAGCCTCTGCACAGTGCCTACGTTTGCCCTTTGAATATGTCGGCCTTCCTTCCTTTGAATCTTATGAGAACTAAAAACTCTCTCCCAGAATGTTGTTGTTCTCTTGCTCCACTTGCTACTCACCCTCTGGCTCTATCTTCTCTGCTCAGCTGCTGCTACTGAGAAAATCGAATTGCTTAGGCAACTGAGTATCTGCACTGGATGATCTCCATTTCCACATTGACTTTATTTAATAATCCACTGTTGGAGCACCAATGACCAAGATTAAAACTTAATCAATGGATAGGATAATTTCTTGGTTGATTCTTGTGACTTTCTAGATGATTCATGCCTTATCTCAATTAATATTGATTAATTAATTTGTGCTCACTTGGTTGTGCTACCCCTATGCCTGCGCTTTAGCTATTTTTACTATTGGATCAAGGTCAATTTCCTTTGTCTCTGTAGTTGTTGGTCCTGGCTAAGATGCATCACATGATAAATTGGGGTCTAATGGGACTAAAGTAGAGGATGCAGAGTTGGTGTCCATTGTGTTGAATGAACTTCTCATTTCCTGGATGCATTTTGTTCAGGCTTTAGCACCGCAGGTGGTCGAGGCCATTATTCTTCCACCATGGCCGAAGCCTGATGTGTGGAAATATGCTTGCTTAAATGTTGATCAACTTGTTAATGAAAATTTCTTTGTAGCTGAATATTTGGAATTCATGGAAAACCTTGTGAATGGAAGGTACTGATATACATAGTGGACCCATCAGATTCAAATGTAGATGTTAAAATTATGACGAATAACGATAATCAACCAATTACGTAGATGTTAAAATTATGATGAACGATGACTATATACCTTATTTCATTTTGAAGGAACCCGATTTTATACCTTTTATTTCTGATAGAAGAAATGGGTAGGAAAGTAAGCATGACAACTTGAGGAATCCATTAAAAAACCTTAGCTCAGTCATAATATACGAGCAATGAGTATAGTTATCAGGGAATCAAACATCACCAATCCCAAACTAGTCTCATGAAATTCTTCTTACAAATTAATTTGCAGTGGCCTTATTATTTCGTCCTTCACTCCTATTTTGTTTGTTTGTCTAATTCATTTTGCAGGAAATTTGAATTGATTTGAAAAAATTGATTTCTCTATTCAATGAGCAGATTCTGCTAGCTTTTCAATAAGTAGACTTTGCTAGCTTTTTAATAAGTAGACTCTGCTAGATTTTTCTTTCTCTCTTAGGAAGTCTCATGTAAAGTTGTGTTGTGGAACACTCCATCAATATGTTGTGTTTTATTATTAATGTTATGGGTGATGTTTGGGTGCTTTGTAGTGTTGTATGCTTTCCATTTGTGTTGTGTCATTGTGTGCATGCATATGTTTGGGTTGTGTCTGTGGATATATATTAACTAAAATTGGGAGAAAAAGTGATCTGTGGCAGAGGAGAAATCATGGACCAACTTTATCAATAAACAAACAATACTTTTACAGTGAGTTGGTATTTTTCTTGTTTGTTTGTTGATAAAATTGGCCCATCATTTCTCCTCTGCTAGAGAGCGCTTTCTCTTTCAATCTTAGTTAATACATATCAACAGACACAACAAACATATGCATACACAATTACACAACACACATGACAAGTATACAACATTGCACAACACCTAGAAAATGCCTAGAGCATTAATAAAAACACATATCACATTGATGGAGTGCTCCACAACACAAATTTACACGAGATTCCTTGAGAGAGAGAAAGAAAAGGCTAGTAGAGTTTTCTTATTGAAAAGTTAGCAGAGTCTGCTTATTGAAAAGATAGCAGAGCCTACTTATTGAATAGAGAAACCAATTTTTTCAAATCGGCTTAAATTTCCTGCAAAATGAATTAGAAATGCAAACGAATTAAGAGCGAAGGATGAAATAATAAGATCACTACAAATTGATTTATAAGAAGAATTTCATGAGAGTAGTTGGGGATTGGTATGTTTGTTTCCATGGTAACTATGCTTATTGCGCGTATCCTATGACTGATATAAATTCTTTTATGGATTCCTCAAATTGTCATGCCTACCTTCCTACCGATTTCTTCTATTCGAAATAAAAGGTATAAATTTGGGTTCCTTCAAAATGTAGTAAGGTATATAGTTATCGATCATCATAATTTTAACATCTAAATAATTTGTTGATCATCATCGATCATTATAATTTTAACATCTACATTTGAATTTGATGGGTCCATTATGTAAATTAGCACGTTCCATAAACAATGTTTTCCTTAAATTCCAAATATTCAGCTATAGAGAAATTTTCACTAGTAAGTTGGTCAACATTTAAAAAAACATATTTCCACACATCAGACTTTTACCCATGGTGGAATAATGATATCCTCGAACACATACGGTGCTAAAGTCTAAACAAAATGTATCCAAGAAAGAAGAAGTCCATTCAACACAATGGACACCAACTCTACATCCTCTACTTTAGTCCCAGCAAATCCCAACTTATCATGCGATGTATCTTAGTTGGGAACAAAAGCTGCAGAGACGAAGGAAATTGACTTTGATCCAATAACAAAGGCAGCTAGAGCACGAGCATAGCAAGTAGCACATGCAAGCGAAGTAGAAAGAGTAGGGATCTATAACTATAAACTAACAAGAGGAACATATAACTTCAACTATAGGGTCTTACTCAATCCATTACTTAATACTCAATAGCCTATTCAATTATTCTGTATTCCTCGCTACACAGAAAAAACAAAGAGAACTTCATTCATTCTTTTAAACACCTAGTTGCAGTACTTTTACATAAAACCCGGGCAGACTCCTTAGGACTTCAAGTCATGTTTTTATATTGAAACCACCCTGTACCCAACATCCAGACACAGTGTCTTGCCAACAAGGAACAACGAAAACTAGACTAACTTAACAAGCAAGAACGAAAACTATATTAACATTGTGGGTCTTTAGACACTTACTTTAATGCAGTTACGGTCAATCAGGACTTAACTCCTATATTGCTCTTGCTACTTTTATGAATTAATTATGGCTCTTATTGGAGCTTATAATGAGGGTCTTTCATTACCAACATGAACCACTCACTGCTTCCCTTATCGATACTCTTTCCTCAACCGGGCTTATTTCCATGGCATTGGGGAATTATCCACACTCCGAAAATATCCACTACACAACATTTACACTTCAAATCGTTCTTAATCTCCAACAAAGAGGAAAAAACAAGGTTAGTATTCTACATCCCGGCTAAGATGCATCACATGATAAATTGGGGTCTGTTGGGACTAAAGTAGAGGATGCAGAGTTGGTGTCCATTGTGTTGAATGGACTTCTCTTTTTCTAGATACATTTTGTTCAGGCTTTAGTACCGTATGTGGTCGAGACCATCATTCTTACACCATGGCCAAGGCCTGATGTGTGGGAATAGGCTTGCTTAAATGTTGATCAATTTGCTGGTGAAAATTTCTCTGTAACTGAATATTTGGAATTCAAGGAAACCTTGTGAATGGGAGGTAGTGATTTAAATAGTGGACCCATTAGATTCAAATGTAGATGTTAAAATTATGATGATCGACAATGGTAAACCAATTATGTAGATGTTAAAACTATGATGATAGATGACTTTATACCGTACTTTGTTTTGAAGGAACCCGATTTTGTATCTTTTATTTCTGATAGAAGAAATGGGTAGGAAAGTAAGCATGACAATTTGAGGAATCCATAAAAGAATTTAGTTTAGTCATAAGATACGCGCAATGAGCATAGTTACCAGGGAAACAAACATCACCAATCCCCAACTATTCTCATGAAATTTTTCTTATAAACTAATTTGTAGTGACCTTATTATTTCGTCTTTCGCTCTTAATTTGTTTGTATGTCTAATTCATTTTGTAGGAAATTTGAGTTGATTTGAAAAAAATGGTTTCTCTATTCAATAAACAGATTCTACTAGCTTTGCAATAAGAAGAATCTTATAGCTTTTCAATAAGCAAAATCTGTTAGCTTTCTCTTTCTCTCTCTTAGGCATTCTTGTGTAAAGTTGTGTTGTGGAATGCTCCATCAATGTGATGTGTGTTGTCATCAATGCTCTGGGTGATGTTTGGGTGCTTTGTAGTGTTGTATTCTTGTCATGTGTGTTATGTCATTGTGTGTGTGTATATGTTTGGGTTGTGTATGTGGACTTGTATTAACTGAGATTGAGAGAGAAAACACCCTGTCGAAAATGAGAAATGATGGGCCAACTTTAACAAACAAACAAAACTTTTACAGTGAATTGTTATTTTTCTCAATCCCGTCTTCAGTAATTTTTAAATTCGTCACCATTTTTTCTGATGGGTTGGATATGGATTTTTATATACAACATCCACTAGATTTTTCTGCTCTTTTGCAACCATGAATGAGGAGTTTCCAATTCTTTTGCGACCACCAGTTTCTAAAGTTTCGACAATTAAACATTTCTGGGTAGCAATGTTAGTATTCTTTGTTGATGACCCTGTTACTCTAATAAAAGTGTAAAAGCCTATATAACTTCAACTAGTTATTTCAGATTCAATGATTTAATTCAGATTCAACTATTTAAGACTATTTCACATTCTACAATTTAATTCAGAGTCACCTATTTAACGCTACTATGTAATTTATATTGGAATTTGTATTGTACCCTACTACCATCCTTACCTTTGCAATGAAGATTAGTCCACTCAGATGCGGTAGTCACAACATACAAGGTAAGGTAACACGTACAACACTCATGGATCAGTTCGAACAAGTGCAACGGTTGTTACAACAAGGTTCATGTGAAAGGTCTGTCTGGTGTCCGGTAGAGTGGTTGAAACGAATAGTGAAAAAATTAACAGCATATACAACAAATTTGCAACAAGATTCATATAATTTCATGTCAATCAATTCATACACAAATACGTAAGTTAAACAACATATATCATTAAGGAAACCAGAGCATTCCAACTACAATAAAAACATATGCATGAAAATGTGTTCGCTCTTATTAGATAATGTGTAAGTTATAATCTTACAATACATCCATGTAAACCTGCTAGCCCGCTCAGTGAAATGTTACAGCCACATCCGCTTGCTCCTCCAAGGAGATGCACTAGCTCTACGCAGTGGAGAAGCCAAGGCACATTACAATATTCTCCAAGCTTTCTTCAAGATAGTCTTAATAGAAGCTTGGCTGACCAAAAACCTCTACAATGAGTTGTGAGGGACTATTTATAGCAAAGGGTGGGGTGACCCTTGAAATTCCCCTTTGTGACGGTTCAACTACCTGCATGACTCTTCACCTACTCTATCATTGTTACATCCAACCATTGACACTTGAATTACACTTGACATGACTCAACATTACAATGCACATGTACTCATGTGAGACAACATGGCTTGAGCAAGCCTTGCAAAACATCATTGACATTTTGTCCATTGCAATGAGACCAACTCTTTGACATACTTGTGATGGTGAAGGTCGTGAGCTAATGCCAAGCTTGGTCGTCCGTGATGGTGTGCATGCACCTCATGGTGACATCTTGCTGAAGCGAACTCTTGCCTCTGTTGCAACCGATGCATTGGTTTGGCCCCTTCATCCAACTTGTATGCTAACATGCACATGGTCTTCTTCGGTACAACTGAATTGGAAACATACTGATGCATAGTGTCCGTGTTGATCTTCAAGTGTGTGCTGGTGGTCATGCACATCAACTTACTGCAGTACATGTTCAGCCCCAGTTGGACTTGCTTCTTGTCTTCGCCTTGGTTAGTGTGTTGAATAGGTTGGATTGCATGCATGTGCTCAACGACATGCATGTTGATGAATCCCTTGCATGCGATCAACACTACTGCTCACCATGTTTGCTCAATGTTAGATATTGTGATCGATCCTTAACTTGTACGAGCGTAATTTCATCTGTGAGTGCATGTTGTGCCCACTGTTGTTCCTGTTCCTGTTGCAAATCATTCCTCTTTCTGTGTAGCTTCATGTTCTTCCTGAGTTACTGCTTCAGCACATGCAACTCCTTCTTTGTTCCATCTTCTGCCTTCGCGTAATCTTCATGTCTCACCGTCACTTCATAGCTAGAGTCTCCAAAGTTTCTTTCATCATCAATGGACCAGCTTGAGATTGCAACCTTGTTCTGCCTCTATGTTGTCGACAACCCTCCTCTTACATTCGTTGCATTTGGTATGTTGTCTTCAATTGTTGTTCATGATGTTGCTCGCTATGATGCTGCTGTTGTCATATCTTGATGTCCTTGTCTACAATCAACTTAATGTCTTCGTGGGTAGGCAAGTCCATGGACACTTGATCAACTGCATCCCCATGTGTGCTCTGAACAGTGTCTTCGTCTCTGCTCTCCTGGAAACCATTGTACCTGTACTACTGATAGGTAGATGAACACTTGGGATAACTGGAGACATGGCACACTCATGTCAAGTAATCTGTCGATTGAAAACCAAAATGAACATGAGAATTGACTTGCAACATACCTGGGTGCATGATCATGAAGGTTGCACAATTTTGGACGAGAGGTCAAGAGACTGACTGCCAAGACTGCACAAGGCATAGTCTGGGCTGTTGGGAGACTAACTGACTTCTGGAATTGCGCAATGCACAGTCTAGTCTGGATACTGACTGTTGGGATTACGCAATGCGCAATCCCAGCTGGGAAGGACTGCTGGCCTAGGGACATATTTGCGAAATTTCTTGGGCCAAGCTGCCACTGTCCTCTAGAATTGCACAAAACAGTCTTGGAGGCTAGTGCTGGGCAAGAATGCACAAATCTGGAGAGGAAGGTGAGCCTTCCTTCCCCATATTGCACAATGCAGCCTTGGTGAAGGCAAAGTTTGGGCCAAGGTTGGCCCGACTTGCTGACGGGCAACTTAAAGCAAATAAGACAGTAAATGCATGGCAACACTAAGTGATAGCATAAGTGATTGACAGTGCATGCAAAACATGAATGAAATATTTAGCAGACAGATTAACATGCATGTGGGTGAGGGTGGGCGAATGTCTGTGCAATACAGTTTCATGCATGTGACAGCAGTGAGATAGCAACGAAAACTGAAACAGAGCTAGGAAAAGTTGGTATATATGTAAACGAAAACAAGTGTTGAAAGAAATCAAGCAAACAATACTCCCACAAGCGAAAACACAAAAAGCGACAGAAATGCAGCACAAGGCATGGGAAGCGGGCTTACCCCAAAACAGCTGAGTTGAATGTGTCAGTTGCTCCTAGATGTGATGTGGGATATCAAATCTGCAAGGTTGATGTGAGGAATGAGATCTGCAGCATCCAGTTGATGAGTTTTGTAACATCAAGGTTGTGACGCGCATGCCACGAATCTAGGGGAAGCGACACTTGGTGGGAGGTTTCAGAGTTGTTCCTTGCATGTAACCTCCAACTACTAAACATAGATCCCTGAAACAAGGGATGCCTTTTCATGTTGCCTTGGGAGAAGCAACCCATGCATGCAAGTCTTTTTTTCTCAGTCCCAGAGGGAACCGGTCAACTCAGTTGCACATGCAAGAGACTGCTCGACTGCTGTAGAAAAATATACATTTATGGCTGGGAGTTGGGCTAGCTGCCCAGGAGATTTGCTAAAAATTATGGGCAGAGAAGCTGATTGTTGCCTAGGTTTGTGCAAATTCTGGTTTGAGCATCCTTGCTGGGGAAATTTGTGCAAATCTTACTGGGAACGTTGGCAGGTAGGAATGCACAATCCTAGAGCCCAGCAGGCTGCCATAGAGGATTGCGCAATTTCTGGAGAGAAGGTTGGTTGCCCTCCAAAAATGTGAAAATTTCAAGGGGAAGCTTCTCAACCTTCAGCTGGACCAGGTCTGGGTGAATAGCCTGTGAGGGGAATGGATCAAGTTGTGACTAACATGCTGCCTTTGTGCAAGAAAGACACTGAAGCTTTTGAAGTTGACGAAGCAAGGAAAGTTGTTGTGAAGGTTGGAAGGGAGGCTCCAAAACGAGGCTAAGGCAAAATTTTGTAGGGTGGTTATAGCTGCTACAACACTTGGCGACACAATGGTAGAACTCCGGCTCTCTGAATGGACCTTGTTCGTGAAAAGCAAGTCTAACACCTTTGGAAGTATTGTTCAGTTTTTAGCTCATCTTGGTTTCACACTAACTTGATTGTAAGATGTAGCATCTGTCAAACCCTTGGTCAATTGACACACATTCCAAGCCAAGGGAAAATAGTTGTTTCGATTGGGGTTGAGTGGTACATAGGTGCACAAGCAGTATAATCGTCAGAGTCTTAGTTTCATCTTTGGTGTTGCTCCACTACTAGCAGGCCTGGACAGTACCCTGGTGGAGTCACATAAGAACACAAGCATGGCTTCGTTGCCAGCGAGCCTGGTGAGTACCTCGACAGAGTTACTTGCATGACCTCCCTATGAAGGAAGCCTTTCTCTTCTTTCGCCTTATTCATTTTTTATTTTGAATTTTTGACTTTTCATTTTTTCATTTTCCACTATGCATAACACTTATTCATTTCAAAGGCAGAAGAGAGATCCCGACTTATTGAGAGTAGAAGAGGTTGTTCCAATAGAGAAGTATGTTATTGTATCTCTGTTGTGCCTGTTAAGTTTTTCCCCCTTACCTTACTCTACTTGACTGAGCTGACAACGGTTAACCCAAAAACAATCGACTAGAGAAAGTGACACTAGTTAGCGCGCAAGCGTTGTGTTTACACCAAGGTTCACTTCGAACAATATGTATTTTCCTTCGACATATCATGGACTAAAAGTAACAAGCTCATCATACACAGGAAAGATGACAGATAACCAAGTAGTGATAGTTTTACAAACCCTATTGTACTTTACCCAGCTCACTTCAAGAGTCATACATGGTTTCATGCAAAACTAACCTATGAACGAAACAAGTACACAAACAAGCAAGCAAACAAACAAGCAAACAAGCATGCAAGAAAACAACTAAAAGCAAACATTACTCCTACTCCTACACTGACAGTACATGGGCCTAATCATGTGAAGTGATACTTCCAATGCAGCCACCAGCGCATTGGTAGACCCATGTTGGTGAAATCTTGGTCTGCAAGCATCCCAGTTGTCCGAAATAGCAAGCAAGAAAGATATAACAATGAAGACAACCACACTTCGTGATTCAAAGTGCCCATAGGACATAAGTGAGTGCGTGTGCATGATGGGCAATCCACGGACTTTTCATGGTGCTATGTGACACCACGTACAACTTTGAAGCATAAGCACACTCTTGACTGTGACATGTAAGCAAATGAAAGAAATAAAGATAACTTTCGTCATGCATGAGTGCTTGCAATTTAAGACTCCTCTAATGCATGAGCAATGGGATTGTGTAGTTCAAGTGGAGGAAGTAAATTCTGAGTGTTAGATTGATCTTGAGTGCATATAGATGAGTGATGAGGAGCCTTGAGTGTTTGAACAATTTCCTGATCGGAAGCGAAACCAAACTTAGGACGGCAAAGGCCTGACATAACCATCAACTCGAGCTAAATTGCCTTGACGATCTGTGGGGTTTCGACTTGGTAGATTAGTGGCTTAGACAGATTAACAACGAGTGAATCAACATCATGATCGGATGATGAGGTGAAGGGATCACGACAACCAAGATCTGAAAATTCAGGATGTTGGTTGGCATCCTCATGGTTTGATGAATCACATAGAGGGGTATATGAGAAGAAAGGATGTTCATCCTCTGCATTTCTAGAAAAGGAAGATGAAAGATCAAGTCGATTTCCAATGAATGATTGGTACTCTCTTTTGTTGGATGATGGGCTAACATACAGTGTGTCCTACAAAATATCAACAATTGGTGCATCCGTGGACGAAGACACACATGCGAAATCATGGATGGCAGGTTCACCAACAATGTTAGGAAAGAACGGAGGGGGCTTGGATGGAAGGGAGTCATCCTTCGCCGAGTGTTGATGCTCAAGCTCCCACTCATACTCTTCATGAATGGCAATGCATGTTGGTTGTGAAACACCTACTCTGTCAATGGGTTGTTCCTCGTTCACAACAAGTGAAGAGTCTGGAATGGACGAACACAAGACAACATCATCCGGAGGAACACCTGGGTGCGAATACGGAGGTCATAGAAAAGAATGCATATGAGGACTCAAAGGAATCACAACCAAATCTGTGCAAAAATTGAGTGAAGTGATGTTGGGAGGGTGTGAAGGATGAACAGGTTTTAAGCATGATCCTCAATATCACTGGGCAATGGTGGAGCTGTTGAATAAGAGGAAGGCAGACAGTAAGTTGAGATAGTGCCCGCTTCCACATGAGATTGCGCAGCTCCAACAATGAAGAATGTTGAGCGAGGCTTGATCTCAAACTTTCTCTTGGGACAGGTAGATTTCTTAAGGTAGTACTCGAACCCGTCCCAAAGATAAGCAAATTTCATCTAGCTCCTTAGAGCTTGAAACTGCAAGTCACAGAAGCGCTGCTAAAAATCAATAACAGATTCATGCAGAGTCGCCCATTGCTATAACAATTTTTGGTCAAGATGGTATGGATCAAAATGATAGAACATGTCTTCAATAAGATCACAGAAGTTCTCAAATGAGTGCATGGTGTTAGCCAGTAGGCTGAGCACCCAACGAAATGGAGATTCACGAAGTGTTTATGCAAGTAGCAAACCGACTTGTTCGTCAGAAAACTCATCTTCCTCATGAATCATGGAAAAAAAGTTATGTAAGTGCTCAGCCAGGCCGCTTCGCCTTCACCATCATACGTGTGAGTGGACAAGAGATCGAAAATTTTCCCCGAGATGGAGACATATTCACGATTTGAAAAACACCTTGGGGGAAGAAGAGTGAAAGATTCCATGAAAGATATTCAAAGGTTCAAAACTGGATGAGAGGACACAACTTGTCATCAGGTCCTCCTTCTAGTGCCAGAAATGTTGACAGTGTTGGACTCGCCAACATGTTAAGGGGATCTCCCTGGTAAGAAGTCCTAATTAGACCTCAAACCATTTGGTGTAGGAGCCCCAATAGTGGGTCGTAAGGTAATGCCTTGACTACGATGTCACATAGAGGCAAGTAAGATAACTCTGTTAGTATCAAGGGTGTGACTGCTGCAGTGAGTCAAGGAAGATGCATGAGAGGTTCTAACACATAAGGGGGGGAAAAGGGTGAAGGTGAATTCTAGGTTGAAAGCGATCAGTCCCAACTCAGCTAGGAACACACAACACAAAAGGACATACACACCTTCCAGTGAATCAGTCCACTTAGATGTGGTAGTCACAACATACAAGGTAAGATAACACGTACATCACTCACAGATCAATCTGAATGAGTGCAATGGTTGTTACAGTAAGGTTCATGTGAAAGGTCTGTCTGGTGTCCGGCAGAGCAGTCGACACGGACAGTCACAGCATTAATAGCATATACAACACATTTGCAACAATATTCATATAATTGCATGTGAATCAATTCATACACAAATACGTAAGTTAAACAACATATATCATTAAGGCAACTAGAGCAGTCCAACTACAATAACAACATATGCATGAAAATGTGTTGGCTCTTATTATATAAATTTTAAGTTCCAATCATACAATACATCCATGTAAACTTGCTAGCCCCATTAGTGAAATGTTACAGCCACATCCACCTGCTCCTCCAAGAGGATGTACTAGCTCCATGCAGTGGAGAAGCCAAGGTGCATTACAATACTGTCCAAACTTTCTTCAAGATTGTCTTAATAGAAGCTTGGCTGACCAAAAGCCTCTACAATGAGTTATGAGGGACTATTTATAGAAAAGGTTGGGGTGACCCTTGACATTCCCCTTTGTGACAGTTCAACTACCCTCATGACTCTTCACCTACTCTATGATGGTTACATCCAACCATTGACATTTGACTTACACTTGACATGACTCGACATTACAATGCACATGTACTCATGTGAGACAACATGGCTTGAGCAGGCCTTGCAAGACATCACTAACACTCATTCCACTATGATGAGACCAACTCTTTGACATGCTTGTGATGGTGAAGGTGGTAAGCTGATGCCAAGGTTGGTCATCTGTGATGGTATGCATGCACCTCATGGTGACATATTCCTGAAGCAAACTCTTGCCTCCGTTGCAACCGGTACATTGGTTCAACCCCTTCATCCAACTCGTTTGCTAACATATGCATGGTCTTCTTAGGTATGGTTGAACCGGCAACACACTTATGCATAGTGTCTATGCTTATCTTCAAGTGTGTGTTGGTGGTCATGCACATCAACTTGTTGTAGTACATGTTCAACCCCAATTGGACTTTCTTCTTGTCTTCGCCTTGGTGAGTGTGTTGAATGGGTTGGATTGCATGCGTGCACTCAACGACATGCATGTTGTTGAATCCCTTGCATGCGATCAACACCATTGCTCACCATGTTTGCTCTGTGTCAACTATTGGTATGGATCCTTAACTTATACAGGCATAGTTTTATCTGTGAGTGCCTGTTGTGCTCACTGTTGTTCCTGTTCCTGTTGCAACTCGTTTGTCTATCTGTGCAGCGTCATGTTCTTCCTGAGTTTCTGCTTCAGCACATGCAACTCCTTATTTGTTCCATCTTCTGCCTTTGCGCGATCTTCATGTTGCACCGTCACTTCATAGTTGGAGTCTCCAAAGTTGCTTTCATCATCAATGGGCATGCTTGAGCTTGCAACCTTGTTTCGCCTCCGTGTTTTCAACAACCCTCCTCTTGCATTCGTTGCATTTGGTATGCTATCTTCAGCTGTTGTTCATGATGCTGCTGGCTGTGATGTTACTGATGTCATATTTTGATGTCCTTGCCTATGAACAAATTGATGTCTTCATGGGTAGGCAAGTCCATGGACACTTGATCGACTGCATCCCCAAGTGTGATCTAAACGGTGTCTTCGTCTCTACTCTCCTAAAAGCCATTCTTCCTGTACCACTAAGAGGTAGATGAACACTTGGGATACCTGGAGACATGGCAACACTCATGGCAAGCAATCTATCAGTCGAAAACCAAAATGAACGTGAGAACTGACTTGCAATATACCTAGGTGCATGATCATGGAGGTTGCGCAATTTTGATCAGGAGGTTGGGAGACTGACTATCAAGATTGCACAAGGCATAGTCTTGGTTGTTGGGAGTCTAGCTGACTGCTGGAAGTGCGCAATGCACAGTCCATTCTGTCTACTGAATGTTGGGATTGCGTAATGCGCAATCTCAGCTGGGAAGGACTACTGGCCTAGGGATAGATTTTCACAATTTCTTGGGCCAAGGAGCCACTATCCTCCAGAAATGCATAAAATAGTCTTGGAGGCCAATGCTAGGTAGGAATGCACAAATTTGGAGAGGAAGGTGAGCCTTCCTTTCCCAGATTGCGCAATGCAGCCTTCGTGAAAGCAAAGTCCGGGCCAAGGTTGGCCCAACTAGCAGATGGGAAACTGAAAGTAACTAAGATAGTAAATGCATGGTGACACTACATGATAATAGAAGTGATTAAAAATGCATGCAAAACATGAATGAAATATTTAGCAAACAAATCAAGATGTATGTGGGTGAGGCACTTCGTCGATTGGGCGAATGTCCTTGCAAAACAATTTCATGCATGCGACAACAGTGAGATAGAAATGAAAACTGAAACATAGCTAGGACAAGCTAGTATATATGTAAACGACAACAAGCATTCAAATAAATCAAGTGAACAATACTCCCACAATCGAAAACACAAAAAGAAATAGAAATGAAACACAAGGCAAGGGCAGAGGGCTTACCCAAAAAAAATTGAGTTGAATGTGCCGACTGCTCCTAGATGTGATGTGGGATGTCAGAGCTACAAGTTTGATGTGAGGAATGAGCTCTACAGCGTCCGGTAGATGAGTTTTGATAACATTGAGGTTGTGACGTGCATGCCACGAATCTAGGGGAAGCGACACTTGGTGGGAGGTTTCAGAGTTGATCCTTGCATGTAACCTCCAATTGCTAAACGTAGATCCCTGAAACAAGGGGTGCCTTTCCATGCTACCTTGGGAGAAGTAGCCCATGCATGCAAGTCTGTTTTTCTTAATCCTGGAGGGAACCGATCAACTCAGCGGCACAAGCAAGAGACTGCTCGACTGCTAGAGAAAAATGCGCATTTCTGGTTGGGAGCTGGGCTGGCTGCCTAGGAGATTTGCGCAAATTCTGGGAAAAGCAGTTAACTGTTGCTAAGATATGCACAAATTCTGGACTGAGTAGCCTTGCTAGGGAAATTTGCGCAAATCCTGCTGGGCATTTGTTGGGAGGCAGGATAACGCAATCTTGGAGCTCAGCAGGTTTCCAGAGTGGATTGCGCAATTTCTAGAGGGAAGACTAGTTTACCTCCAAAAATGCACAATTTTCAAGGGGAAGTTGCTCAGCCTACAAGTAGACCAAGTCTGGGTGAACAACGTGTGAGGGGAATGGATCAAGTTGTGACTAACAGGCTTCCTTTGTGCAAGAAAGACACTGAAGCTTGTGAACTTGATGAAGAAATCACGGGTGATGCACCAATGAAGTCTATTCCACTGACCGCACTGCCAAACTTCCATGGGCTTTCCACGGAGGATTCAGACACTTTCCTATTCCAGTTTGATATTGTTTACAAAGGGTATGACTATGTCAATGATGCTTAAAAGCTGAGAAGTTTTCCTGCTACATTAAAAGGGATAGCGTTGCGATGGTTTATGGGTCTAGGAGGAAAATCCATCTCTACCTGGTATAACATGAAGAAGGCTTTCCTGGAAAAAAATCAGGATTACTGTAAATCCCAGGATATTAAGGAATAAATTTTTAAATTCATGAAGGAGGAGGACGAAAATATGGAGGAATGTGTATAACATTTTAAGTACACCCTCTAGAGGTCTGGCCACAGTGACTTGTATAAGGATACCCTGAAAATTATTTTTCTCTGGGCCCTAAGGGAAGAATCTTTGGAGCTGTTAAATATCTTAAGTAAAGGGGATACATCTAAAGAAGGTTTTGACACCATCTGTGAACTTTGTATTCAATGTTCAAGGGGAGTTGCAAGGAATAAATAGGGAATCCGAAATTTCAAGGCATCAAGCGGGGGAATCACAAAAGCAGAAATTGGGAACCTGCTAGATAATTTGAAAATTGGTATCGTTAGTACATTATCCTCCCAAATGGATGTTACAGGAAAAGCAGAAGTAGATGGAGTTGGAAAAAACCATGGCTATTTTCTGCCCCTGGTGTAGAAAGAAACATCCACTAAAGGAGTGTACACTAGACACTATAGAGACATGTGCTATTTGTGAACAGAGTCACTCCACCGGTGCATGTCCATCTCTTCCAGCATTAAAGGCAGTATTTCAAGGGGCGAATGAAGAACCAAATCAGCTATTCTTTATGGGGTCTAAGAAACCATGGCAGCCATGATCATCAGGCTTAAATCCAAGTACGTCTCAGGATCCTTTTCAATATTTTAATATGAATCCTCATCCAGTTCCTTTTTGGCCTCAATATTATCAGTACCCACCTTAGAAACCATGGTGTCCTAAGCCTAACTTAATTTCTTCATGGTCTCAAAGTTGGCGTAGCCCTATTCCTCCTGCTGCTCAATTCCCTCAGCCTATGCAGCAGCAACAGTTACAGCTGCCATCTAACATTTCCTCCAATAATCCTACTCTCCAACCTCAACTTCCTATTCAGCCAAACCCAAATCCAAACAATAAGGGCGCTCTGCAAGAAGACACCCTCAACCTTCCTTCGTATAGCATTTCTACCGCAAGTTTTAATGAGATAAATCTGCGATCTGGTTGGATAGTAAATACTCATGCATCGCTCGTTATTGTTGAACATCTTGACGATGAGAATGCAAAACCTCAAGTAGTTAAGGATTAAACAACCCAACCATCTATGGAAAAGTCTCCCTCGCATTTGACTGTCACTCAGGCCTGTAAAACTAATCCTCCTTATCCAGAATGATTAGCCTTGAGTAAACGGGTCCCTCAACCAGAATTTGATCTTTTAGAAGAATTGCAGAATTTGTTTGTGAAAATCCATCTGCTTCAGGCCATGAAAGATGTACCTATTTACGCTAAAAAAATCAGAGAATATTGTTCTAAGAGACTTGGGAAGAAAACAAAAGATCCACTCACGATTCATGTTATGGGGAGATTATCTAACATTATGCTGGGAAAGGCTATGCCTGTAAAATATGGGGACCCTCGAAACCCAATTCTAACAGTTCAGATTAATGGAGTAGATATTTCGAATGTACTGGTAGACCTGGGCACTGCAATTGACATAATTACTTCTGAAACGATGCTTACATTGGGATTGCGTGATCTTAAGTCAACCCCTACAGTCTTAGAACTAGCCGAAAGATGTACATTCAGACCAATAGGGAAATTGGAAGACATAACGATTTTGGTGGATTCTTGGCGCTATCTCGTTGTTCTCCTAGTCTTGCATACGTAGTCCCTTTTTTGGTGGTCATCCCCTTATTTTAGGACAACCTTGGCTTGCAACCATTGATGCCTATATTAGATGTCGGTCAGGAAACATGATAATTTATAATGGGGAAAATACGAAAAATCTCATTATGTATCTCCCTGCAGAACCAAGCTCGCAGAAAAAGTCGAAATATAACTCTTTGTCTTTGGATGGGATCGAAACTGAACAGCAAGAACTCCAGCCAATGCTTACCATGGGGCAAGCCCTCTGCTTTAAGAATGAGATAGAGGATGACACTATCAACAATTTTATTAACAGCCCTCGTGCTGTTCCAAGTCCAACTCGACAGTTTTTGGAATCTATTATGAGTTGTGAAACACAAGAAACCATCAGATCAGAAACTGGAAATGAAGACATTCCTGTAACAACATTTTCTGACCTCATACCGGTGGAAATTGAGCTAGGGAAGACACTGAACATCAACCTGAATCTTTCATCGGCCCAGATTGAACAGCTCCTGAAGATCCTTCGAGAACAAAAAGAAGCTTTCGTCGGGGAATATACTGATATGAAAGGTATCCCTGTTGATTTGTGTACTCATCATATTTACATCAAAGAAGATTGTCGACTCGTAAGACGACCTCAAAGAAAGATGAACCCTGCCTTGAAATAAATTGTCAAAGAGGAGCTCCATAAGTTATTGGATGCAAGATTTACTTACCCAATCTCAGACAACCAGTGTGTATCCCCGTTGGTCATCGTTCCTAAAAATAATAGTAAATGGAGGATTTGTGTAGACTATAGGGAGATGAATAAAGCAACCTTGAAAGATCATTTTCCTCTATGATTTATTGACCAAGTCCTTGATACCCTGGCCGGGAGAAAGTTTTTCTCTTTCTTGGATTGGTTTAGTTAGTATAACCAAATCCAAATAGCTCTTGAGGATCAAGACAAAACTACATTTACATTCCCTTGGGGAACATTCACTTACAGAGTCCTATTTGGTCTTTGTAACACGCCTGCTACCTTTTAGAGGGAAATGTTGGGGATTTTTTCTAATTTACTCGATGACAATGTTGAAATCTATATGGATGATCTCATGCCATATGGAGGGTCATTTGAAGAAGGGTTGGAAAACTTGGAGAAAGTCCTTAAAAGGTGTAAACAGATGCATATTTCCCCGAGTACAACAAAATGTCATATGATGAGAGGAGGGAGTAGTTTTGGGACATTTGCTTTCAACTGTTGGAATACAAGTTGATCTTGCCAAGGTAAAGGTAATTATGCATTTTCCTGTACCCAAGACACCAAATTAGGTACGTAGTTTCATTGGTTGCACTGGATACTATAGGCATTTTATAGAAAAAAAATCCAAGATAACATTCCCACTTTTTCAGTTGTTAACTAAAGATGCAGAATTTTTATGGACAGATGCTTGTGAAGTAGCTTTTGAGAAAATTAATTAACTGATCTGCCAAGCTCCAACCTTACATGGTCCCAATTGAGAACTTTCGTTTCATATCCACACAGATGCCTCTCAAACGGTTGTAGGGGCGGTGTTGGGACAACAAGAAGATAAGAAGCGATATGTGGTCTATTATGTCAACAAGAATTTAACATCTGTTGAGCTAAACTATACAGTAACGGAGAAGGATTTCTTGGCTGTTATATATGCTTTTAATAAATTTCGACATTATATTACTTGGTATCCTACTTTTGTACACACCGACCACGCAACAATTAAGTATTTGATGAATAAACATGTAACTCTTGAGCGTATAACAAGGTGGTTGTTATTACTTCAGAAATTTGATATTACCATTATAGATAGACTAGGCAAGGATAATGTAGTTGCTGATTTTTTGTCTAGATTAAATGCTGATAATGAAGGAGAACCTGTAGAAGATAGCTTTCCAGGTGAAAATTTGTTTGCAATTTCTACTAATACCCCTTGGTATGCAGACATTTCTAACTATTTAGCTACAGGAAAAGTACTGCAACATTTTTCATATAGGGAACAACAGAGGATCATTCATCATAGTGTCCATTACTTATGGATAGCGGGATATCTCTTTTATACAGGGGGCGATCAACAAATTCGTCATTGTGTAGTAGAAAGTGACATCTATGAGATTTTGAAAGTTGCTCATGATGGCCCTTGTGGGGGGGGAATTTGTGGATAAATGGACTTACCACAAGGTGTTATAAATGGGGTATTATTGGCCCTCCATCTTCATCGATGCACAAAACTATGTTCGAAGATGTGATAGCTACCAACGGATGGGCCAACCTGGTCGCTCAGATGAAATGCCATTATAGCCACAAGTATTTATTGAGCCTTTTGAGAGATGGCCTATTGATTTTGTAGGTCCATTCAACCCACCTTCACATCAGAAAGTCCACAATTTAGTCTGCACAGATTATGTAACGAAGTGGGTTGAAGCTGAGGCTGCAGGGAGAGCAACAGAGCAGGTTGTCTCGAACTTTTTATTTGAAGATTTTTTTGCTAAATATGGTACTCCTAGAGATATAGCTTCAGATGGAGGAGCGTATTTCACGTCACACATGATAGAAAAGCTTATGGAAGAATATGGGATCAAGCATAGGATAACAACCCCATATCATCCTTAAGCGAATGGTCAAGTGAAGAGCACAAACAAAGTATTGGAAAACATCCTCACCAAGGTCGTGGCAAATCATCACCGGGATTGGGCTGAAAAACTTCCTAAAGCTCTTTGGGCGTATAGAACAACATAGCGAAACGTGACAGGATTTTTGCCATTTGAACTTGTCTATGGCAAATCCCCATTGTTCCCAATAGAATTCAAAATCAGTATGCTCATCTAGAAGTAGGATTGGACCTCTCAGAAGCCCAGAAACAATAGCTAGAACAACTAAATGAGCTTGATGAAATTCGTTTAATGGTTGTCCAGAGAACTGCTACCATACAACAACAAAGAGCAAAATGGCACGATAAATTTATTAAAAATAAGGTGTTTCATAGAGGGGATTGGGCATTACTGTATGATTCTCGTTTTAAGGATTTTAAAGGAAAGCTTCGCTCGTGATGGTTAGGACCGTATGAGGTTAATGCGGTATTTGACAATGATATTGTCAGATTGGTCACAATCGATGATTCCCATGTTTCTTTTATTGTAAATGGACATCGACTTAGACTCTACCACCACCTAGCCTCCAAAGAAGACTTCATCAAACATCTCTCTAAAAATTCTGGATTGAAGGTTGTTGGTGCAGAAGATACCTCCTTTGCACCCTTGAATTAATATATATATATATATATATATATATATATATATATATTATATATTATATATATATATATATATATATATATATATATATATATATATATAATGTTGTTACTACTCACTTGTTTGTCTTTTTGCAAGAGCTACTATTGAGGCGAATCATTGAGGAACTGAAAAACTTCTTGAGTAATTGGGACAGTAAGTGTCGGATGATATTACTCCTGGGGTGTTGTTACTCCTCAGATGTTGTTACTCCTCGGATGTTGTTACTCCTCGTATGTTGTTACTCCTGGGATGTTGTTTCTCCTCGGATGTTGTTACTTCTCGGATGTTTTTACTCTTGGGATGATGTTGCTCCTCAGATGTTGTTACTCCTTGGGTGTTGTTACTCCTCGGATGCTGTTACTCCGCCAATGTTGTTACTCCTCATATGTTGTTACTCCGCCGATGTTGTTACTCCTAAAATTTTTCTAAGTGTTGGATTCTGCTACTCTTTGGATGTTGTTACTCCGTCGTTAGTCTACCAACTATCACTTCCATCAGGTAGGTCGCCAGGCACGTCTTCATTGACTTTTACGGATTTAATTAAATATTTCGTGGACAAGACATTGACATGTCGTGGATGGCTATTTATAGGTTGGGGGGGTGTCATCATAATTAAACGTCGGTGTAATTAAACCGCACTAATGATTAATCCATCACCATCATTAAACCCTGTGCCAACGGTACACTCCACGATCTTCATCATTGTTTCACATAATCATTGGCATGTGTTGGGATTTCAAACATGTACCAATTAGTCCCTTCTAATTTAATGCAAAATAATTACCACACCATTCACTGTACTCACCATAATTCGCCATGATTTTCTTCGTTTCCCGAGAAATCACCTACCATTTTACTGTCGTTCCATCTCATCCATTTTTTTTACCATGTTGTTACTGCAAACAAGTTGGTTTTTGTCATTCCTGCCAACAATTTGTTGCTTCTGAAGTGCTATAGTCTCTATTGGATGGGCGGACTAGTTGTGCGTCATGAACCCAAGGACACAACCCTGATCTGCAGCAATGCAGATGTATGGCAAGTCTTCGTGGAAGCAGGATGGGAAATTTTTTTCAATAGATTGCAGGGGTTCGATGAAGTGATCACGACAGAATTTGCGATGAATATGGATGAGAATTGCTCATGAGTTAGAGGATTGGAAATTCCCTTCACAGAATAAGCCATTGCAGAAGTTAGTGGGTTAACACAGCAAGGACGGAAGTGGTTCTCATAGAAGGCTTCGCTGCCAAAGTTTCTGGAATTATTTTTGCAGGCTGGAGAAAAGCATTGTCTTGAAGGGAAGGGGGTATGACCGTAAGTCCTTGCCGTATCCATGGAATGAGGTAGCAGGCTTTGTCATGAAATATATAACCTGCGAGGAGCGAGAAGGATCTGTTCCCCTCGTTGTCTAATAGAAGAAATTGTTGTTCCTATAATATTGAAGTTCGTTGGCTTGATGGAGGGCACAACCATTGTTGGCTCATCACTTGCAAATTCCCAGCAAGGGCTTCTAGAAGGTCAGGCCGAAAAAGAAATTGTTGTAGAAGGATTGGAGTAGAGGGTGGTTGACGAAGGCACTGTTCAGGCGACAGATATTATTGAATTGAGAAGGGTTGAGGAAGAGAGTGCTCCCGAGGAGATAAAACCAAGTAAGGAAGACCTGGTGAAGGAGCCAATTGATGCCTTTAATGGAAATCCACCGCTTTCTGAACCAGTTGCACTGCTGGGAAATGAATTTATTGTTTAACAAGAGTGGATAGAACAGTGTGAGAAGAGGAGACCACCTCTCAAAGCAAGGTATCAACTTCAGTTTGGAAAAACCATGCGGCTAAAGATGGAAGTTTAGAAGCTAAGAAAGAAGGTATCTGAATTGAGGAAGAAGACCAAGAAGTATAAATGGGGGGTTGTAAAGCCCAAGGTTAAGGTCTCCTCAATAGTTGTCCAGACAGAAGATGTTCCCACAACTTCTGGTGATACACAGACTGGTCCTGTGGAACAGTTGTTCGAGGCTCGAGAATTCTTCCTAGCTACTAAAATTCAGAAATGGCAATCTACCGTGAATGTTCAAGAACAGGATGCTGAGATTATTACTGGGTATGTAGACCGGCTAGATAAAGCAAGGTAGAGGCAAGAGAAGCAGCATAAAAAGAAAAGGACTTAGAAGGGTAGGTGAAGGTGTTAAAGGCGGATAATGAACATATGTTTACCCCGACACAACAGGTAATGGCCTATCGACCTCCTGTCCATAGTTACAATTTGTTTTGTCATGAACAGTTCTTTTTCTTTTACCTGGAAAGCATTTACAAAGAGATCAAACCATGGGATTGAGGATTCGATATAGTTCCTTCGTATCATAAGAATCCATGAGGTCGTGAGCCAACACTTGATGTGTGAACTCTACATGCATGGTTATTTCTTAAGGGATGACGAGACCTTCAATCCGGTTCCATTCATGGGAGACATTCACCTGAGAGTCTTCACCTCCTACACTATTAATCAGATTAAATGGAGGAAGACTTGCGATACTTTTGAAGGAAATCAAGCTACAAATCCACTGATGATAAGGAGGGAGAATGGTCAACCAATGACTATTTATTACAAGCACTCCACCTTTGTACAGATTGAGGGATCTAAGGAATGAATGTTGGCAACATAGAAATGGTGTTCTGACCTCCATGTCAGATAGATAGTCACTTTTTAGGACCAGACCCTTGACAGTTGCCAAAGGAGATGGATGATGTTGTCATCAGCTGCTAGAAACCCAGAGCCTTTTGGAGCACCCAATTTTGCTCAAGCATTAGAAAGAGTGTCACGTTTTATTGCATACATTCAAACCTATGGGGTTCAGTGGATGGGGTTGAGGTTTCAGTTTCCCCTCATTTGGTTGTTAGCAGAGCATTACACTCCAGCATATAATGTGAGCAATGATTGGTGGAAGGATGTCCTTATGACAGAAGGATATAAACCTTCGGGGATAGAGATGGCCGAAGAATACGACCTTACCCAGCTTCATGCTAACCACAGCCAATCCAACCCAGATCTGAAGAGACGAAAAGCTACATGAGGACATGCAAAAAGACTAGTTGGGGGGAGATGTTGGGTACCGAATCTGCATGCTTTTTCCCTCCATTTTTAATCTCTCTCTCTAACTCCTTTGTATCCTTTATATTCACTAATCAATATAAATGCATAAGGTAAACCCTCTTCGATTGTCTTCCTGGAATGTTTAATTAATGAAGTAATAGTTACAGAGATTTTATCTATGCGAGTTACTAATCCTGTCATTTCCGCAGATTTGGTGGTCAAAGGTCACATATGCAAATCAAGAAGTGACTTTGAGCTTGCAATGCCATTTCGGCAACGCTGTAATACATAACAGATTTCAAGACATCCAGACCTTTCTTGTTCTCTCTCTCGGCAACTAGTTGGTCATTCTAAGAAATGTATATTTGTAGACATTAGCTACCAGATTCGGAGAACGGTTTTCTCTGAATATTTATATAAGAAGGGTTTCAATGTTGTGAATCGGGTTATTGATGTAAGGGACTGAGGTTGTAACAAAATACTGCTAATTAATTGAATGCAAGTTATTTTGTTGTTCTCTCTATAAGTTGTGAGTCCATCGCAACGCTGATAAGAGAGTTGGGCCCACTCTTATGATCAGGTTCTGTGTTATTTCTGTGAGTTGTTATTTTGTTTATGTTGGTTTATTTCGACTGTTGTTACAATACCTGACTTAATTGATGTGAATGATTTTATAATTCTGCAATTTATTCTTATTTATTGTCACAATACTTCTTTAATTAATTCAATTATAGAATCTGGGATTGGTGATTGGATTGTGTCATTGCTACCTGCATATATTTTGCATGTTATCTTGAAATAACATATGTACCCGGATTGATAAATTAAATGTGGAAAAGGGTTGGATAGTTATTCACACTCGGACACCAACAATTTTTGTGTTCTTATGATTATTTCCGCATTGTTTACGTGCTTTTAGGTTCCATGGTTAATTGACTATGTTACATGTAATTTCGATGCATCTGTAAGTAAAAGATCTTGGATCACTGTCAAAGTTATGCACAATGCTCACTTCACAAATCCATAAGTATTTCCTAGCACTCTAAAGTGTGGTATCACCAATGAGGGGCTGATATCAAGAAAAGTATTGTCCATAATTATTGATTACAAGGCTTGGCATGTTCACTTGACCCAATAATTTCAAATTCAATCCCTAACCTTGTCCATCTTGGAATTAGTCCCATAAAAGAGGTTTTTTATTTCAATGTCATTATGTGAAAAGAAGATAGAAATAGAAATAAAGTAAAATATAAATTAGACATGAGGGTAGTTGAAAATTCATGGAAGGTGAAAAGTCACCTGACTTTGTATAAATATACCCTCTAGAATAGTAATAGAACACATATTTCATTAAAATTGGAAACATTTTATTACAAGGATATCAATAGAAATGATTTTTTTGGCTATTTTGGAATTCCAGATCCACTATTTAATTCCAAATTTAATTAAATATTTGTTATAGACATATTTTGCTTTTGGACTCTTGAAGCACTCTTGGAAAGGAAATCTTGTAAATTACTTTGAAGATCAAGTTACAATTTTTCATTCCCACTATTGTGTCTCTTGGAGATATTATGTGACTCTGCATGAGATATTTCAGAATTAATACTTAGAAGTTTTATTGGGCTATGACAAGCATTTCTTTTACATGTTATTGAATTTTGTAATACTACTCTTTATTGTTGTTTAATGGTATGTTAATGAACTATTTCATTAATTGAAAACTTCTATCTTGCTAAGAATTGTTTGTTTATTTATATATGCTTTCATGTTGTTTATTAGTTTCAAAACTATTTTACAATTCATAGCTAGTATACTTCTATATTCATGCATAATAATTAAAAATTGATATCATTATTTCTTTAAGGTTCTTGTCCATTTACAAATCCGTTGTAATATTCTTTGTCTTTTACTTGAGGTATTTCCATAAAGTTGTTCTAACTTATATCTCATCAAGCGTCTTATTTGGATTTCCCTTTCCTTACTCATCCGTCCAAAATATAATTTTCACTAAACACGGTATAATAGTTGGGCCAACATTCCAGATGGGACTCTCATCCAAAACTACTTGAAGTCTAATTGGGACATCTTACCAAAAGAATCCTCTTAGGCTGTAAGTAGAGCATTTCACCCCATCAACAGAACCTAAAGGGAGTAAGGAGTTTCAAGCTTAACAATCAAGCAAGGTGATGGACATTCAACAAATTGGTTAAACATAATCCATTCAACAAGAATTTGTTTCACAACAACATCAAAGAAAGGAAAATGGAAAATAGTTACAACATCAACATAACAAATAGGAAGCTAAAGAGAAGAAAGAATAATCATAGAAACAAGTTGAAACTTCATTCCAAAATAAAGATCAAGAAAACATAGTACTCCTCCAGGAGAGAAAATAGCAAGAGAAATTGAATATTCAATGAGTACCATGAAAAGTGGACCAGTCCAGTATTCAATAGATGGAACAAGTTCAAGAAATCTCTAAAATCCCAATTCCCTCTGCACAAATGACTAAGGTAATATCTCAAGGAGTTATTATGACTCCTTTGGCAACTAATACTGCAAATTTATCTTCTATTTTAATGAATATTGATGAAATAGAACCAATGAAAGAGACAATAGTGTCCCTTGGAGATTACTATTACAGTTCCCAGTCAAAATCGATTATTAAAATATAAAAGAAGAAAATCTTCTTGCAAGAATCAAGGGATTTTTTTTTTCATTTATTTTGTTGTTTATATGACCATGTTCGTGGGAGAAGGTGTTGAGAATTATTGTACTCCAAGAAATATGGTATCTGTAATAAAAAATTATGGTTTAATATCTTGGAGACCTAGAAGTCTGTGTGGTGATTTACTTTATGTATGGAAGTATCATATTTTCATACATAAAGTAAATCACCACAGATGGATGATATGTCAACAAAAAAACCTAATGCATTTTGGAAGATTTCATAGTCACAATTGACTCTTGAGAATACACTATGTAGTTTATGATTTTTCATATAAAAACTAACATTGGCTATTACTCACTTATCCTAAGAGGCCCTAGTTAGCAATTGTTGATGCCTATATAGGATGCTATTTATGCGATAGAACAATTTCTAAAGGAGATTCAATCAAGAAGCTCACCTTATATCCTCTTAGAAGATCTCTATTGGATCTTGAAGCATTTGTGCATTCTTCAAAATTATAGCAATGAATTGTGATGATCTAACTAATCTAGTCCTTACTGTATAACAAGTGTTCCATTAAAAGGGCCCTTAGATGATAGGATGATCTTAAATTTCAAGCAATTTTTTTATCCCTCCAGCATTCAAATTATAGATTGTACTAACCAATTTGAAGATCAAGGGACAACCTTCATGTTAAATGATGAAACCCCTAATATCCCTTGCTTACCTTCCATGGAACCCAGTAACAATAATACTCAATTGTATGACTAATTTTTGATACCTTGTCTTTCCTATACTCCATTCCAATACTTAGATGATTATTTTGTGGAGAAATTTGTCAACACTTATGTTAAATTTACTGAAATATGCCTAGGAAATTTTCTAAACATAAAAAATCAATTATAGTCAACTTAGTAGAAAATGTTGTTAAGACTATTACACAAATATTCCTGATCATTTGATTAGGATTGTAATGACATGCACGAAATTTCCACATCCATTTGTATGCATGATATTTACATTCAATATGGGTTTCATCTTGTTCGTCAACCACAACGATAGATGAACCTGGCAGTTAAAGATATTATAAAAGAAGAACTTCACAAATGGTTAACTATAAGATTCATTTATTTGAAATTAAAGAATGAGTGGGGTTTTCCACTCATGCTTGTTCCAAAGAAAGGGGGCAAGTGAAGAAGGTGCTTTGACTATAAATAACTTAATAAAGCTACTCAAAAAGATCATTTTCCTATACCTTTTATTGACCAAGTTCTTGATTCATTCCCTAGTAAACAATATGTTAGGTTCCTATACCAATAGGTGTCATATCTCATGATTGATTGTGGAAATACCAAATATGATCACCCTTTCCATGCTGCAAAGGTTCCATATTATCAACAATCAAGATTCAGATAAAGAGAAAAGAAAGCAATTCCAAGGGAAGACCGGGAAAGTGGCTTGATGACACATGCAAACAAGGAAGTGCAATTACTGATTTTCTTACAGTTGATGAGTAGCCAAACATTGCAACCCTGGCTAGTTCATGTTTAAATTTCTTGTTTTAGAATAGAGAATAAGATTTGCTCAAACAGTTCAAGCTTGGAAGATCACTAGATTAGATAGAGAAATAAAGGGCCCAATTGCTCAATCTGAGCCCTTGGTTGAAATAAGGATAGTTTTAGATAGCAGGGCAGTTAAAAGAAAAGAAGGAAAAGCAGGGTTTGCTAGCTCAAATGCACCCAATCAAAGGAAGAAAAAATGTTAGATATTTTAGGTTGGGTAGGCAGATAATTATGAGGTTGCAGAAGGCAGTTATCACCAGTATCATGGCAAGGTGGCTACAAGTTCAATGGAGCATGACTAACTTCCCCTTTCATTTCCCCCACAAAATTTCACTAACATCCCCTAAGGATATTGGGATCTGCTCAAATAGTCCTAATCCATTTCATTTTGCAAAGTACTAAGAAAAACGTTGGCTTTGCTTGGAAAACACAAGCCACATTTCTTGTGTAAAAACCATCATCTCATTTCCCCTACATCTCATCAAAAAATCTAAGTTTTACTCTATAAACTTAGCATTTCCCTATCACTTGGCATATTAACACCCTAACTCTATGTATATAACTCCTAGATTAATGTTTCCCTACCCATATTATGTATTAAAAGCAAAAAACCCCAAAAACTATATATATCCCATCCCCAACTAATATGGCTATGGTTCAGAAAGTCCTTGGGAACCATTGGTCCATCTGGGACCAATGATAGCCTACCACATGTCCTAGTGGGATTTGTTAGACCCCTCGTCAAACAAATAACCATACCCTACCTTATCCACGCAATAAACCCATTTAATTAACCTTTTGTTAATTAAAGCGTTAGGTCCGCTCCGCAGTTGCCAAATAAACCAAAGTCTAAACCCGCTCAAAACCTTACAAAAATTAACGTTTATCATACGAGCTACTCTATTAAATATCAATCAAATCACCCTCCCGTCCACCGTCGCATCGCCTCCGCCAGATCTGACAGTCCTTATCGCTATTGGACGCGCCCCGACGATGGGACATTAGTACCCAATGGTCGACTGTTTTCCCGTTGTACACAGGGACACCCAGCGCGTTTTGATTGCATCGGGCCGACTCTAACAGATACCGCCCCCGTACCAAAGGCAGTTCGATGGAAACCGCTTACCACCCTCTGTCCTTTCACCCATGTCACTGTCCCATCAGCGTTATGTCATCACCCGCCACTATTTCTCTTGTCGCCGTGTCTGCCATGTCACCCTCCTTGTCAGCAACCACGTCACCCTTCATACTCCACTACCGGACAAACCAACGTCATGCTGACGTCATCCCCAAAACGCGCCGAAAAGGTCCGAAGTCCAAATTTTTATATAAAACAAGGGAAAACCAATTTTATTGTTTATTTACGAATTGGTTCACTGTGCAACCCTGCATGCAATTTTACGACGAGTTGGCTTCTGCTGCTGCACAGCTCGTCACCCAGCTCAGTCAACTCCACAGTGCACCACTTCAGCTCAACCTGCAGTCTCAACCTTACCTCAGGCACCCGAAAACCAGGTATTTACCTCTTGGTCGTCCTTCAACCCTGTTTTAAACAATTTCTCCGGTGAAATCACCTAAAGAGTTGAAATTAAGTCAAAGAATTATTACCAGAGACCTCTGCAATAAAAACAACCACTTCTGACCATTGTTCATAAAGTAAACCTGCAAACTCTGCCAGAGACCTCTGCAAATCGCCCGGCTAAACTTCAATTCTAGCCCACCTTCTCGCCTCTAAAATTGTGTAAAATTACCAAAAAGGAAGAATTCTTCCTCTGTTTCTTCAGAATTCTAAGCTTATTCTATAATTTCCTGAGAAACCTAATCCACTGTTGTTGCCTGTTACCCCAAAGAGTTTTTCACCTAACAGTTTGAAAGGGAGCCTATCCCAACAGTTTGGTCCATTTTCCCTCACTGCAGTTTGCATAATTCACCTTTATATCATGAATGCTGCCCTATAAAGCCACCACAAGATTAATTCAGTCTACAAGATCCTGAGAAGAGTCTTAAGCACAGTTATCCTTGCTGTTCCATAAACATACATTCAAGCCAAAGACACAATCAAGTAAAGTATGGAGGCTCCACTAGCTCTCAACATTGCCCCTTTGAATGCGCCACACATGGATTTAGAATGGTTACCTTTGGCAGACAGGGACTTCCAGATCAAGGACATGATGGGCCTCAAATCTCACCTCAAAATTGTGTGTCAATTCAGAAACAATCACAGAAATAACACTGATATTCTGAGAATCTGGGAATCTAATATGCCCATCTACTACCTCCCATCAGTCAATGTGTTTCCTGACTTCATTCATCTGCGTCATGCAAACTATGACCCCACACAAAGAGAAATCCTCACTCCAGATGGGTCTGTATTGTTCTACATTACTCCTCAATCCATAAATGAAATGTTGAACTTTGAGCCACCTCAGCCTCTGGTTCCTCTTACAATGAAACTCCTGCTTGATAATGGTGCAAAGCTCTCTAGTTCAAAAATATCAAGGGTAGTTCAGTTGTTCATGTAGCCACAGTGCCAGGCCAATCATCCTCCACCCTATCATCAAGTCTCATTCAATGAAATAGGCAGGTTCCTGGTAGATATGATTTCCTACATTCTAGGATGCAAAACTGGTGAGTTTGTAGATGAAACTGTGTTTGTGCTATTGACCATGTTCACTCCAGGACAGCTCCCTGCTGTCATGTATGACTATGCCACTTTCATAGCAAACAAAATACATGAGCAATTCATAATGCTGGAGAGAGAAAGAGTGTTTAAATATACCTCCTACATTTACCATCTGTTGTTGTACTATCACCCTGATAGTTTCAAGATTCCTCTCAAGAAACTAGATTCAAAAGGAGAGAGAAGATCTGTTATCTTCTGGACCTCAGTTTTCCATGAAGTCCACCTCTCTCCCTACACATATTGTGAGTTTGTTGATATGTTCATCTACCCAGCCACTTGCCTATTGATGATGACTCCTCTTGGCAAGCTCACTGCTGAAATGCAAAGAATCTTACATCTTTCAAGGGGCTACAGCATTAGTGATTGGCACTTCTACCAAAACCACACAATGATCAGAATTTATGCTTGTGAGTTGCCTCCCTATAAACTGCTAAGATATGTCCCCATGAGACTTTTTGCCTTGGAATATTTCAGGCAATTCAGTAGTGCAGATTTGACTCATTTCCATGGAAAAAACAAGAAGGCACAGCTCAAAATTAGACATCAATTGGGTCCTTGGGTCATAAGCGAAGAGCTCATGTTGAAACAAAGCTTCATTTGGGCACCATATGACCCTGAACATTTCATAAGCTTTAGAAGAGTCAAACACAGGCTTTCAGGATATGTGCACCAGCCAATCCCTCACATTGAACAATATGCTAATCGACAAGAATGAGTAGAGGGCACATTAGATGAAGACCTTACTGAAGAAGAAAGATTAGAAAAAGAAATGAAAGAATATGAGAAAAGAATTGACCTGGATTATTTTGCACAGGTCCCCTTCACACAGCCTCAACATATTGGAGCAAGCACATCAGCTGCTACATCTTCACAACAGCCAGCTAAAGAAACCATTCCACCTGCAGGGAAAGGCAAGGAAATTGAGCATTCAGAACAGCAGAGTACAATGGCAGAGCAGCCATCCACAAATCAAAAAAAGGGCCGAGAACAAGGCCCTTCAACCCAAATAAAGGAAGCTGAAGTCCCTGTGCTGCAAACCCCTCACAATGAAGAAAGAGCTAAAAAGAGGGGCAGACCAGAAGACACACCCACAATGACATCTACAGGTTAGCAAGGGGAAAAGAGACAGCGGCTAAACCCCTATTCCGAGGAGGAATTTACTGAAGAGACCACAAGCAATATCAGGAATGAGGAAACTTCTGAATAGCAGATCCCCCCTATTTTGGAAACATCATCTAGCTCCTTTCAGCATGAGCAAGAGAGACAGCCAGGTGTGGAGGTTTCATCCTCCAAGCAGCAGACCCAGCAGGGCTCAGATATCAAAAGAGAATTCACTGAAATTAAAGCTAAAAACGAACCAGTGAGGTTTCAGCTTTACAACCAATTGTTAAGAATGGCTCCTACAAATCAACAAAGGCTGATGGCAGCCTATGATATGCAAGCAGGGAAGATGACTCTTAGTCACTTCAGACCCACTGTACAGTAGCCACAGTCAGCTGCAGATTATATCAGAACCCATCTGAAAGTTCTTGCCAAAGACATCCATCCAATAGACCAGATTGAGTTGCATAAACAGGCTGGAGAAATGGTATACTCCACCTTAGCAGATAAGGCTCTAATGGCCCATAGATTACAAAATTTTTTGTATAACACTTCTGCCCAACTAGAGCTGGAGAAAGCCTCCTCATTGGCCAAGGATAATAGGATAAAATCCTTGGAAGAAATCATTATAGAGTTGGGACATGATCCCAAGGATCCCAAAGGCACTTAGGCCTTAATAAGGAAAAAGGAGGAGGACATAGCAGCTCTGAGAAGACAATTGAAGCTGCCAGCTACCATACATCCTCAAACTACAGAGGTGGCACAACAAAGGGAAGAAGAGGATGTGGTCAGCTTGTTCATGAGGATGAACCAAAGACTGTTGGACACAGAAAAAGCATTGGAAGAGGCTCTACAAGGGAAGCAGCCAGAATTGGCCTCTCAACCATCCCAAACAGCTCCAATTATCACAGCTCCTCCTCCAGCAGTCACTACAGTAGCGCCTCCCCTGGATCCAGCTTCAGCAGCAGGTGCCTCAACTTCAACAGCAGCTACAACAAGTTCATTGCAAGAGGCCAGTTTAAGCATGGAGGAAATGATGAAAGAGATAAAGGCCTTGGAGACCCAGATGGCAGAGCTCAAGGAGACCAAGGAAAAACTAGCCAAAATTGAGGTTAGTTATGACAAATCAAAGATGACTGTTGCAAAGAAGACCAGGGAAATAAAGGCCCTAGAGAACAAAATAAAGGCCTTGGAGAAGGACCTCACTCTCCACAAAACCCTGACAGAAATAAAAACTATTTTGTGGGAAAAAATCAGCGAAGCTATTGTTGATCAGTGGACAGCAATACAAACCATCTTTGATCAAATAGAGTTGATAGGATTGGCTTAGTATGAAACTCAAAAGGCCAGGGAATTATTGGCCAATAAACCTGAGCAAGCCAATCAAATGATTCACTTCTTGAACACTCATACCAGTGAACAGCTAGCATCTCTAGACATCCACAACAGGACAGAGACTATTTTAAGAGTCAGGAAGGTACTAACTATGAGAAATTTTGTTCAGACAGTGGAAAGGAAATGCTAGGAAATGCAGGCAGAGGTTGAAGCCTTCAGACATAAATTTTCAATGTTACAATGCAAAGGTTTGCCTAGCTTGGTTACTAGCAGTGGGAAACTGTTAAAGCAAGAACAATATGCTCATAGGCTAAATACCTATGTGCAAAATCAGATTACAGCTTCATCAAGCAACACAGAAGAGACAGTCCCTCCCACAGGGCAAAGTTTGTATGATAAACTGGAAGGTTTGTTCTTCATTGAGCATGAGGTGGCACATCTTTTTGATTTCCAGCCAAACTATTACAGGTACACTGAAGCTGATGAGACACTGATCAAAATGAGAAAGCATCAATTACCAACGGACCAGTGGTGGTAGAGCATGCTGGAGGTTTTACCAAAATAAGTTCAACTCTCCTTTTTTGTAAAAATTATTAGCATTACAAATTAAAAGGTGATATCTGGAGAAATCAAATCAGATGAGGGAGAAGATTCGCACCAAAAGATAAAACAGGCTCAGACACAGGTGGAAAAAGACAGCACAACAGGAAAGCACATCAGGAAAGCGGTCATCAACCGACTATCATAGTCAAAAGGTCAACTACAATAAGGACACCTACAACAGCCAATACAACCTATTTATTCCCTCAGTTATTGCTACGTGGTTTTTTCTACATTAGTTGTTGTTTCTGTCAGAGTAGATGGATAAATTTATGTCCAGATATTTCCCTACGGGATATTTTGTAAACTTCTATAAATACTTGCAAAAGAGATGTATTGTTGTTGGCTGATGAATATCATTCTGGACCTGCTCTATAAATTTTGAAAACTCTTCTGAAATAAAATTGTTGGATGCTGTGTTGGTGAATTTACTAGTTGTGGATTCAATGGCTAAAGGATGAGTTGCAGAATTCTTGTGTTGATGTGTAGATCAATAAGTTTCCCTTACTCTTGATTTACTGTATTTGTAATTTATTTATCATATCAGTACCATGTTCTAAGTTACAGGAAAAAAGGATAACACATAATTTACTGTCTGTACTCTATGTTCAGTTCCTGTAGTTTTCTACAGGACCATCATAGGCAATAATTCTTAAGTGCTCTTGTCTCATTGGTTCTTACATATTAAACATCAGCAAGGAATTCTTAATTTGTCCCTGTTAATGTTTACACAATTTCCCTCTGTTAATATAATGAAAGATTCTTGACTGTCTTTCATTCCTTAACTCCATTCCATCTTACTTTCAGATTGAAATATTGTTCTATGTTCAGCTATCCTGCTCTACAATCTTCCATTCCCAAAGAAACTGCAACCAGAAGTTTACTACATTAGACTCCATCAACCCAATGGTATGAACTTCTCTCCACTTACTGCCTTGTTCTATTGAATGTCAACTTCCAAACACTAAACAAAACTTGTGTCTCATAACTAACCTAATATACAAACAAACAAATCAAAATCACAAAAAGGGAGCCCTCTCTGGTTGTAGATTGGCTAGGATCTGCAGCTGAAAGATTGGTTAGTGGTTACCTCGGCTGTATTCCCTCCTAGAGCCAGGGAACAACTTGAGTGATAACACAATATTTCTATTTTATTGGTGGTTTTAGTGGCTATAGTAAAACCCAAATAACCCAAATTGATCAAGATAAAATAGCATTTACATGCAACTAGGGAACCTTCACATATTAGATCCTTCCCTTTAGTTTGTGTGATGCACTGACTACTTTTCAAGATATGTTGAATATTTTGTCTAATTTAACGACTAACTATGTAGGAAATGTTCATGGATGATTCCACTACATTTGAAAATGAATTTGATGAAGATTTACCTAAATTAGAAAATATTATTCAACGATGTCAATATGTTCATATTTGTTTGTGTGGTGACAAATGTTTCATAATGAAGATTGGAAGGATTGTTTTAGGCCACCACATTTTAGTTAAAGGAATTAAAATTGACCTAGTAAAATTCATCATCATTAGAAATAGACTAACACCTATAAAACAAGCAGATGTTGGGAGTTTCTTAGGGAATGCAAGTTACTGCCATCATTTCATTCAATATTTTAGTAAACTAACTAATCCCTTATTTGTTCTTCTTTCTAAGAACACATAATCTACCTGGACCCTAACTTGCTCGCAAGCCTTTTAAATTTAAAAATGTAAACTCACATTTGCTCTTGCTTTACAAGGATCAAACTATGAATTATCTTTTCATATTTATCTTGATACATATGGAAAAAATTTAGGTGTTGTGTTAGGAAAGAAGGATAGCAATGTTATGCATTCTATAATATAATATCAACAAAAATATTAAAAATGTTGAGATGAACTATATTGGGATTAAGATTGAGTTTCTAACAGTGGTGGTCATAAAAGATTTGTTCATTAAATTATAGGGTATCCTTAAAATTTTCACATTGATCACTTTGATATCAAATATTTGGTGAACAATCATGTTCTTAATGTTACAATTATTCTTTGGTTATTGCTTCTTCAAGATGTTTACATAACTATAATTTACAAGTCTAGTTAGGTGAATGTTGGTGTAGAATTTTTGTCCCAAGTACGAAAAAAATGAAACAATGACCCAATGGATGATTCATTACCCAATGAGAATTTTTTTTAGTATTTCTTAGCAGACCTCAATTTGTAGAAATTGTCAAATATTTAGCAGTAAGCAAGATGCCACAACATTTGACCTATCAAATGCATTGTGCACTAATATGAAATAGTGGACCCTTCACCTACAACATAGGCTACTTGTTCAAGCTTGGATTATATCAGATTCTTCTATTGCACATAGTGTTGTCATTGATGACAATAAGATGTCATTGATGTCAAGGGGGCTGTGTGGACAATATAAACAGGACCATCCTTGATGGTCAAAGAAGAAACAAGTATTTTAGTGAAGCAATATGCAAGCTTGACCTTTTACAAGGTCTCAATACATAAGGATATGGGTGCTTAAATTTATTTGAGTTTTTGATGAAGTTAAGATACTCAAAATATATTAAAAATAGCATGGCTATGTATTTCTCATTGATACCTTTCTAACGATATATTGTTCTCAGAAAAACTCCTCCCAGATGAGAAGTTATGACCTATTAAAAATCAGTAATAGTTGGGGCAAAAATTAAAAGGCCAAACTATAGGGCCAAATCTAAAATATTAATTTGTTAAACATCATACAAGTTGGGAGTGGATCCACCTTTGGATAGGAAAATCGATGCCCAAATGGTAGGAAAGATGATCAAGGTTTAGCCAGTCACATTGGACCAACCTATTGATGACATGTGGCAACAGATTAATGGATAGTGGCATGGGTATATCAATGTTCGACACCTGGAACAATGCATACATGGAAGGATGACATCAACTTGCTGACATGGAGCCACCAAGGGTTCCCATGTGGTGAGAAAATGTGGCCTTTTGAGTTATTAAATAGGTACAAAAATGGATGACACATGCCCCACTCAGGATGTGCCACATAGCCACTACAATGTCATGATGACATCAATGAAAGAATGATCAATGATCGTTTGGTCACGGTTATATGGAAAGTTCATATGGATTAAGAAGCTTTGAGTCTCTTTGTCCAACATTAAACTTGGTCATATGGTGAATATTTTTGACACAAAACAATTGGTTTAACTCCTTAAACCATGAGAATATGGTCATCCCTCCCCCATAGTCGAGGTCCGTAGAACTTCCATATATATGACTCAATGGATGTGTTAACAAAATGATTGAAAATATGGATGTAACATCCCTCGTGAAAATTCCATGTAATAAAAGTTAATAAAGTCAAAATGGGACCACGGTTAAGGGACACTTATTTCAAGCTAAACGGTGGGAAAACCAGTCTAGTGGGTGTTCATTTGGTTGTTTATGGCTAAGGAAATTGGCAAAGGCAATGGATAAGGCTTTGGAAAGGCATGAGGTATTTTTGGCACATTTATTTATGAAAATAAAGGAAATTAGGAGAAAAGTAAGGTGAAACGTCACAAGTTGCGTGTGAGGAGGAAAATGAAGGAAAATAATGAAAAATGAAGAAAATAAGAGGCCTCATCAATAAAGGCTTATGAGGATCATTTCATGGTTTTTTTTTAGCTTAAGCTTTAGTTAGTTGAAGTTTGGAGCTCTCTCGTTACTCTCTCTCTCTCTCTTACTCTTGGTCACTTAGAGTTTTCTTGGAGAATTCTAGCTTTGGAGCAAGGAAAGGAAAAGCAAGCAAGGATCAAGGAAGGAAAGAATGATCAAGCATCTTCAATAGGAATACTTGCAGGTAACCTTTTGCATGTGTTATTTCCTAGCTGGTTTGTACATGCATGGCTTTGCATGTTGGTGTATGGTTCTCTTGTTGTTGGTGGCATGGTTTTTCAGGTTATGACAATGGATTTCATCATAGCCTTGCCTTTTTTTGGATTCCATGGTGTTGGGATGTTTATTTTGGTTTTTGAGCTTTGGTTTGCCTGATGGATTTCAAAATCCAGGGTGGAGGTGGTCTCAAGTTCCATTCCCAAAGGCCTAGGAATACCTTGACTGGTTTTGGCGGGATACACGGTAAAGCCTAAGGGAGAGGTTTACGACCTAGTGATTCGAGCTTGGATTGCGGTAAAGCCTAAGAGACAAGGAGACAAAAAATTCCTCAAGGATAGTGATGGATTCTGGATGGCATTCTAAGTTTGGTTCGGTTTTGATTAGAGCAGTAGTTTTGGTGTGATCACGGTTTGTTGAGGGTGGAGGTGGTTTAACCTCTAGATTCCATTGATTGTTCTTGGTTTGGTTGTTCTATGAGACCCCACATTCATTCTTGGAATATGGCACGAGCTGACTGGCTAAAAGAGATATTTGGTTCAACCATGTCTATGGTCGTGTGGTACGTGGAAGTCTTGAACCTGGTCAGATTTTCCTATGATTAATAAAAGCTAGGTTCTCTTACTTTTGCACTTGTTTATATGTGGATTTAATGGTTGTCTTATCTCTGATATTTACATGGCTTTATGCTGGTTATAACCATGGTTAAATGACTGGTTCATGTGATGGTTATTTCATGTATTTACTTGTAATTGTTAAATGGATGGATGCAAGACCTAATTGATTATATAATTATTTAATAGTTCAATGGAGAAGGAGGTGATCCTTTTGGTTATGTTTCATAAGTTATTTCAGTCATTTATGCTCTGTCTTGTATCCTAGACCTGTAGGTTGCATTGATGCCAAGTGTTTGACAGAATGGCAATTTCGGTTGGGAATGCTCAGGCCTAGTCCTGAGGTTGAGTTTTGATTTATCAACATTGTTATCATGTCTTTAATGGATTATTAAGGTTCCAACAAGTTTTTGGCAGAGTTTGGGATTCTGGGCTAGAAAAGTGGCTCAAATCTCGGGATCGCTGGAAAAATAGAGCGTTACCCTAGATACTAACACATTTGGCTAATGGATGGAAAGTGTTATATCTCTCTTGGTCTATTTCTAGGGAGCGTTACCCTCGCCTAAGTTGGTTAAAACTTTAGTAGGACCAAGGGGAAAGTTGTATGAAATGCTTGTTTGGTTCTTATGGGTCCTGAGGCTGAGGGTGGATGACTGTGTGTGGTTTTTCCATCAATTCCACTTCCTTAAGGTCACATAACAGGTTGAATCTGATTATAGTAGTCTCTCCTCTCATGTTTACCCTAGTTGGCATGGTTATGTCAGGTAGACTTGGGAGGGGGTGTTACAAGCTGGTATTAGAGCATGGTTTACCCCTCATACTAGATGGGTGGTGTGCGTTGGTCATGCATGCATGTCTCTTACACTTGTGTTCCATGTGTTTGTCATGTTGCATCATGTTGATCATGGTTGTAGTAAGGTTATCATGAGGAACTTGATGTGGTTTTGTGGATTGTATCGTCAGAAGTATATAACTAGTTACTTGATTATATGCAGCTTGACTACATCCTTGTATGTTGGGTTTCATTCTTGGTTGTTTGATTACATGTATCAGTATTATAGGTTGGTTACAAGAATTGATTGCTTATGCTCGACTACATGTGGTTATGTGTATGTGTAGTTGATTAGGAATTGCTTATGCAAGTTGATAGTTGCATGTGGCAATGTGTACAAGGGAATATTGGTTGTTGTCATGCCTGAGGTCATATCATGCATTATTGATATGGCCTTTCATTGATGATTGGTCCTACTTATTTGATGAATGTCTATATGCTATTATGTTTATGTTATACATGTATCATGTTGATTGGGTGATATTGCAGATAAGGTATCCTCCTTGAGCTACATTAAGGTATGTTGATTTATTGTGAATTGGTTTATCTGACATATTATATATTGCAGGAAGAAATTACAATGGCTAGAAAGATGGTTGATTATAAAGACTCTCCCTATGAATATGAAGAGCAATATGGTGTTGGGAATCTATCCGATTTGGAAGTTACATTAGAAGCTTGAAGGAATAAATAAGGAGTTGGAAAGCAGAAAATGACAAAATCATGTAGGCACAAGAGAAACAAGTAGAGATGAATGTAATACTACTTTAGAGTTTGTTAGAATTGCAGCAACAAGGGTCACTTCGGATAAGCCATGGATAAGAGGACATAACTAATGGGGTATATGGCAATAGGTCTCCTAGTAGACATAGGTCTTATGGAGGTCACAGGAGAGACATATATGACACGATCAGAGATGTTAGGTTGTTTGACACTCCAGATAGGAGAGGTACTAGACACACGTATTATTCTAGTTTTGGTTTTGACAGGCATCATGGTCGTCATAGTTATTATCCTTACAAGAGGAGTGATAGGATATACTTGTCAGATGAGTTTAAGAAAGAGAAACCACCTACCTTTGATGGAGAGGTGAAGAAATCACAAGATGCAGAGGCATGGTTGCTTGGTATGATGAAATTATTCAGATTGCATGATTACTCATAAAACATGAAAGCAAGGATAACCACTTTCAGTGTCAAAGGTAAAGCAGATATTTGGTGGGAAGATGTGAATAGTGTTAAAGGTATTGATGAAGATGATTTGACTTGGCATGCATTTGAAAGGCTCTTCAAGAAGAAGTACTTGTCAGAGAGATACTATGATGACAGAGCTAAGGAGTTTTATGAGTTGTTGATGGGTTCTATAACTGATGATGAGTATACTAGCAGGTTCTTAGAGTTGTTGAGATATGTGCCTTACCTCAAGAAGGAGAAAGCCAAGGTTCATAGATTCATCAGTGTACTGCTAGTAGCATACAGAGACCAGATTGAGTTCGATGAGCCTAGATCATTGGAGGAGGCCATCTGAAAGCTAAAGCATTGTTATGAGCAATCGAAGTGCAAATTTGAGGCGGAGAATGACTTGAAAAGAAATGAAAAAACTAAAGGAAAATGGCTACCAAAGTGAGGAAGAGCACAAGATGTAACTGAGAAATAAAATGAAATTATTTATAAGAAGTTCAATATAGATGAGAAGGGACATGGAGAACATCAGGCTAGAGGTGGTGGTAGGGAACCATTGCCGTGTTGGATATGTGTTAAGGATCATTGGAAGAAGGAGTGGCTGTAGTACTAAAGTGGTGGTGGACCCCAATTCTATAGTGCTTAGGAGGCACATAGAGTGGGTGATGTTGATCATATCATTCCTCAGATTTATGTAGTTGTGAACAATAGGCAGGAGGATCGTCATGAATTGATTATTGAGATGGGTGTTAAGACTTGTGATCAAGTTGTTTATAGTTTGATTGATCCTGGATCTAACTATAGTTATATTAATCCTAACCTGGTGGATAAGTGTGGCTTGAAAAAAAAAGGTGCATGCATAATCTTGGTTAGTACAATTGGCTACATGTACAAAGAAGCGAGTTCACCACTAGGTAAGAGCTTGTGCATTTGAGTTAAATGGTATTCCTACGACAAAACATTTGAATGTATTTCCATTGGGATCATATAGTATGCTTTTGGGTATGGATTGGATATACCTTCACAAAAACAAAATGGATTGCTTCGACAAGGCCATTGAGTGTGTGGATGATAGTGGGGAAAGAGGACCTTGTAGGGAAAGAAGAATCCTACATCAGTGAGCATGGTTACAACAATGTAGGCTAAGCGTAGTTGCAGAAAAGGTTGTGTGATGTTTGTAGTGCAAATTTCTAGCGACAAGGGTAAGGAGGCTGAGGATGAAAATGCATTAAGCAGGTGCCCAATTTTGCAGCAGTTTCGGGATGTATTCCCTGAGGACATTACACAGTTGCCACCTCACAAGGAGGTTGTTGGCTTGATGGGTCCTGACCCAAGTTCAATGTTAAGCAACCAAGAAAATCCCTACACTACTGGCCCTTTCGGCATCAATCCGAGAAGCACGGACTGAAGTCTCACCCGAAGCAGTATGAGGGGATGCAGGAACCAAGTTTTTGCACCCTAATATGGTTGTGATGTCGGTTATTTTCCCTAAACTTCCTTCACACAAATCGATAAGCCCTTTAGGGCTTATCAAAGTACTTCTCTTATTCATCCTCAAAGCGTTCGCGAAAGTCTTTGGCCATCCTTCGCGGGCCCTAAATATATAGATTAGGCACTTATGTGCCTCTGTAATTACTCTTACTTCTATATCTACTCAGATTCGCTTAAGTATTGGTTACTTTAACATGCAATTATGGTTATCTTCACGTAAACATATATCTCTATTTGCAGTCATATAAAATAGAGAAACATATAGATTTGCACATCATAACACAATTAAAACATAAATCTAGTATTCAACATAACATAATCGTATACAACGAACATGTTAGTGTCGGTCTTGAGCCCTCCATCAGTGATCAAAAGCTCTTTGCATTATGCATAGGTAGGTGTCTCATCACTGTCAGTTTCGCATCCCGTTAGGCATGCCATAAAACTGATGGAGGAGCTGGTCCTTGTTCCCTTCTTGGCTTTGCTGGATCAGGTCATATCAGTTAATGAGCTTGTGTCACATTT
>APFE030732527.1:69982-82427 GCA_000404065.3 Pinus taeda | reverse complement strand
TATAATGTATCACTATCTCCATGAACATTGTATAATGGATGCTTTATTGATTGCGTTTTGTTGTGGCTTACTGTGGCTCATCTTCCACCTTTGACCATGGATTAGGGTAGCATATTAGGGCATCATGTTATGTCTTCATGAATTGCATGTAGTCCATGTATAGCGTATAGCATAGACGCTCTCCAAAAACTACGTTGGATTAGGGCATCATCAAACTAGGCTAACGTATTCTTTTTATGTCTCTCCTTCTCCAAAACCCAAGATGTGGAGAGGAGATCACATCAAGAAAGTGTTTAAGTGACTTCAAGTCCCTACCAATTTATACTAAAACGTAGATGATGAATAGGCATTTCTATTCGGATTCTGAGCCTACTCAAGTTGTCGGTCAGCTTGATAATAATTCCATAATCAAAATAAATTCATATCTCCAAAAATACTTATCGAAACCAGATGATCTTTAGATCAATCCTACACCTCTCAATGAGAGTGATCCAATAAAAATATCAGTTGCCATAAATAATCTGACCCACATGGAGTTTTGCCCTAGTTGTCAACTTTAACACACCTTCTCTTAGGATGATGAGTGTCAGAAGAGTCTGGATGTCTTAAAAGAGAAAATGGTCACTGCGCTAATAATGGTTTTTCCAACTTGGAAGAAGGAGTTCCCCGTTCATCTGGATGCATCATTTATAGCTTTGGGAGCTATCTTTACACATCCATGGGAGGGGGATATTAATCACCCCATTGTATTTATGAGTCACAGACTATCTAATTTAGAGATGAATTATTATGCGATAGAATGAGAAGGCTTGGCTATGGTGTACGTTCTATAGAATTTGAAGCACTACTTGTTGGGTGTGCACTTTAAGATGTTCACAGACCATTCTACACTAAAATACTTGGTGAATAAGCTTGTGTTGGGGGGGAATATTTTTAGATTGCTATTACTATTTCAAGAATAGGATTTTGAAGTAATTGTCAGGCCATGATGACTAAACACTGGGATAGATCATCTATCTCGAATTGAGAATGGTGAAGAACCGGCCAACATTAAAGAAGGACTACATGATGCAAAACTCTTCACAATCAGGGTTGTTGATGACCATTTTGTAGATATTATCTACTTTTTGACTACTGGACTAGCCCCTATGGAGTATGCAATGTAGAAGAAGAAAGAATTAGTAGTCAAAGCAACGGATTTTTCTCTAATTGCTGGGTATGTGTAGAAAATGTGCCCTGATGAAATATTGTTCAAATATGTCCTTGAGCATGAAAGGCGCAGTACTTTTGTTGAAATGCATGGTGGTGTCATAGGAGGGAACTATGTAGGAAAATCCGCTGAACAAATTATTTTTAGGGAAGGACTATGGTGGCCCACAATGCACAAGTATTCTAACGAATATTGTAGTATGTGTGACATTTTCCAGAGGACCAAAAGACAATCGTGAAGAGATGAATTTCCACTAAATCCACAATTTACTTTGCAATATTTTGATAAGTGGGTGATTTCTTTTGTGGGACTGGTCAATCTATTAGGAAAGAATATTGGTGCACGAGACATTATTACCACGATAGATTATCTGGCTGGATGGGCTGAGGCAAAGCTAGTAAACAGACTACAACATTGAAACTGATGTGCACTTCATTTTTGGTGTATATATTATCAAGGTTTAGGTGCCCGAAGATCCTGATGACTGACAGAGGAATGCACTTCCTCAACTGCACGATTGAAGCATTAACAAATGAATTTCAAATACATGACCTAAACAGCACACCTTATCATCCTCAAGGGAATGACATGAATGATTCTTTTAATAAAATTTTGGATAATGCTATGATGAAGGTTTACAATGTCAAAATGAGTGATTGGGATGTGCCCATACCTATAGTGTTATGGGCATACAAGACTACTTGCAAAAATCTTACAGGGAAGACTCCGTTCATGGTGGTGTATGGAAAAGAAGTTATAATGCCAATGGAATATATAGTACCCAGTCTTAGAATCACAACAATTAGGAATATGGAAGACATTGATATTATGGAAGAAATATTTGAATAGCTACTCACGTTACAAAAAGAACACTTTCTTGTAGGATTTCACCAAAAACTACATAAAGCTTGGGAAAAGGCATGGCATGATTGAGATATTAAGAATCAAACTTTAAAGAGTGGAGACTTGGTTTTTTTTTTTTATGATATTAAGTTTGCACAATTCCCAGGTAAGTTCAAGATGCATGGTTAGGCCCATACATTATCAAGGATATCTCGGATGGTGGCATAGTTCATCTCACAAAGCTAAATGGAGATTTAATCAGTGGGCGAGTCAGTGGGAATTGGTTCAAATTCTACAGAGATGACTCCATATCTAGGACTACATGATGATTATACCAATGGAGGATAATATTAGTGCTACAAGTAGTTGGAAGGAAGCACGAGATTATAAATTACTCTGCTAGTGAAGGACACTGTTGAAGGAGGGTTGCATGAGATTCAGGAGGATGGTACAGGCAGAGAAAGCTATGACAAAGAAGGGGTAAATTTGCTGTAGAGAGGGCTCTGACAAGTTTCATTCAAAATATGACCATTGGGGATGATTTGGCAGGGAAATTTCCATTAAAAAGAGTAGGGGAAACAAATTTAAGGGGGATATATGGGCAGATGTGCCACAAAATCCACATTTTTTAGGAAGCTCTAGAGGGAATTGAGTGGTTTGAGTTTAAATAAGGCTATAAATATGACATCCCAATCCACATTCAGACACTTTGTTTGTTGAGAATTCGTTGTGTGACTTTGTGCCCAAGTGTGAGCCAGGAATTCTACTAGATGTCTGGTTGTTGTTGGAAGGAGCTTGAGAATAAGTATTTGAGTCAAGGGCTAGAATCCATTATGACCACATCATAGCCACTGCATACTACTACGCCTAGATCACCCAAAACTAAGCCTACTATCATAGCATCAGGGGCCAAGATGTAAAATAAGCCCCAAAGGACCCCAATTAGACAATCACCAAGGAAAATTCTTGTAGTAAGGAGAAAATGAATCCGCAAAAACAACCAATGTAGCCCCAACATATGGAAGAGGAAGAATTAGCCAACGAATTTTGGATATCATCTCAAACAAGGTGGAACTAATCTCGAGGTTGCCACGCTATATGCCCCTGAGGAAACCAACTACAAAGGTAATGAAGGATAGACATTCCATCAAATACAAGGTATTTACACCCCTACTACCGAGGAAGTTCCAATTGAGGGAGATATGTTGGCCAAGGTGCGACACCTGCGCATGGAGGACCAATATTTGAATGATCACGACAAGTATCCCCAATTTGAGCCCAACAAGTACCTCCAATTTGTTTATTACGAAGAAGCTGGAGTGACAAGGGTTGAGCCAATGAATTGGGCAGTTGAGATTCAACACGCTGGGTTGTTCAATATGCTTTATGTTCCATATTTTGGGTGTAATAACATAAACACAAGTTTTGTACGAAAACTACTAGCATTGGTACATGATAGCAATATGTGGCTTGAAGAGACAATCCTTATTTATGATTTAGTCACTAGGATTACCACATTTCCTTATCAAGGAGCAAATCACAATGACGCATTTGTTGGGAAATCTCTAGAGAAAACGATGGTCGATTAGATGAAGAATGACTATGCCATCATCAAGAAGTATCAGGGCTATACTATTAGTTCTCTTAACATTGAGTGTATATGTTTTTCCACATCCATTTTGGTTGGCAAAATCATGAGGAAGTGTTGGGTGGATGAAGTGTCGAATCTAGTCGTATCCTTGGCTACATAGTGAAGAAATGGGGTCTAGTTTAATTGGGCCGGCTATCTATGTCAGGAATTTTTAGATGATTGTCGTGAAGCATATAAAGAAGGGAATCCATTCCACTACACATGTTTTTACTCTTAATCGTATTGGTAGCATGCCGAACACTAGAGGATTCATAGTTCCAAATTTAAAACCTGATGTCTGTGAGGCTGCCAAGTTTTCCTCATTATGTGCTTATAAAGAACTGACTCGAGTTATGGAGAAAAAAATATTATGGGTTCTCTTTGAGATGTACCTGCACCTAGTCATAAAATAAAGGCTGTAGTTGTCACCTTCATTCTTTCAACATTATAGTGACATTGTTGATTTTAAAGCAGACTTTCACAATGTCTCTATGTGCACCAAGAAATATTTTAAGAAAGTGTGGCACGAGGTATCATACTTAGTGTCTAAAAATAACATCTTAATGGTCATCAGTAAGTGGTTAAGTAATTGGCTTACCCCAACAACTGTAAAAGTGATTGAGAATCTAGGAACAAGTGCGTGAGCTGAAATATCAGTAGCTAAGAAGGATACAAATAAATTTGATCTGACAGTCACCATTGACCTCGATGAAAAGACTATCGAGCCAATAATCGAGCATGAGACTTGCGAAGGGGAACAAGGTGGTGGAGACCCTAACGTGGACATGGAGGACAGTGATTCCCCATTTATATAAGAAAGTAGACTAAGGAGCGTGCTCATAGTACGCAGAAGAAGCAGAAGTCAGATAAATCCACCAACATCAAAGTTTTGGTCCTCAATTAGGGAGAATTTGATGAAATTGGTGACATTGTCCATGCCGTTGTTATCACTTAAGAAAAAAATTTCTAAATTATGAACATTAGTTTGGTTTCAAAGGATTGATGTTAGTGTTGGTCTAGTCTTTCCATGGTTTGTTTTAAAGTCTAAAATATAGAAGAGGGTCTTGTTGGTATTGTCAAATAGGGTCAACACTTATCACTGGTCCCACGTCACACATAAATTTCCATGTGTCAAACTTGTGTCAAGGTTTTCGTAGCGCAAAACCAAGTCTAGGAGTTTTCGTAGCACAAAACCCAGAATTTGCACTGGCTGCACTACAAAATTGGGGATTTGTGAAGATCCGTCTCAAATCTCACCTAGCTGTCCAATCTATCAGATTCCATTAATATTAAATCATCAATTATTAGTCCATACACCATTCCTATCACATGCAACCACTTATTCTCATCATTAGGTTCGTTAGGTGTCTTGGTACACTCAAGTTTCAAATTTCAAAAAAGGGTCCAACTATTTTTAGTTATGATTATGTTCGGGTTCATGCATGAGAAGAAAACTGATAGGTATTTAATCATAGTTCTTTCCAGTTCAAGCGAGGCAACTTCCCTTTCCATTTCAAGTGAAGCAGTGATTGAGATTAAGATAGTGCAAGCTCTTTCAATTTTTATTTTGTAGGAATCCCATGGAGATGTCTACAAAAAGGAAGCATCATAGGTTAGGCAGGTGTCTGAGGAATGAGCTTGAAGGCTTAGATGTTCTCCTGAAGAACAGTGAAGTTGAACAAGCTTTCAAAAAGGTTGGCTATTGGAGATATTGTGAAAAATTTCAAGGAGACCACATGCAAGTCACAAAAGAATTTGCTTTCAATTTCACACGATTGAATTCGAAGGTTGGAGTGCTTGAATTACCAATCTCTCGAGAGGTTATATCTGCAGTCGCTGTAATTCCAAGGGGACAGGAGAGGTGGTTTAAAAACTTCAAGTTTAATATGACTCCTTGCAAGGAATTCCTAAAGCTAGAGTTCGTTGATTCAGAATTAAGCAAATGAGTGCCCAAGAGTTTTGTCAAGGATTCATATGCTAATTAACTTACCTGCATACAAAGACACTTTACCTATGAGGGCAGGTATCATAAGGTTCATTCCTATCACTTTAGACTTTTGCTTCATTTCACTAGAAAGATATCTATGGATTTTCCTTTCTATCTGTTTCATAGCCTAGGCAAAATGTGTGATAAGGTTCAATAGAAGAAGGAAGCCTATGAGACCTCACTGTTTCATCATGGCTTAGTCAAATTGATCGTTTTGCATGAGCTCTAGAAAATAGATAGGGAGTGGTCCATTTTCTGGTTTATTTTTGGTTTCAAGAATGAAATTGGACTCAACCCTCAGGATACAAGGATTTCTTCACCAGCAGTTAGTCATCGTGAAGAAACAAGATCAAGAAGATTCATGAAATTGAAAGCCAAGAAGCAGGTGAAGGAGCCCATGAGACCACTAGTAATTCAAGGCACACCTCAGCAGTCATGGAAAAAGAAGGTTCAGATCAAAGAAGGTGTACAAGAGTAATCCATAAGTAAAACAGTCCAAAGAAGAGTAAACAAGAGCCAACTAGCTAAAGAAAAAGGTAAGACAATGATTACTGAGGGAAGCCTAGCTTCAAAAGGAAGATTGAATGATTTGCTTCAAGCTATTGATATTGAAGAATCTCCTCTAGTCTGAGCAGACTTAATGGAAGAAGGTAAAGGCAAAACCAAAAAACCCAAACGCTCTAAAAAACTCAAATTTGATGACCAGGCTTCTGAATTTGTTTCTAAGCCAAGAAGACCCTTGACAAGGCATTCAAAAGAGATACAAGAGGCACAACTAGAAGCAAGTGAGACAGGGGAGGTAGCAAAATTACATGAAGGGCCTGTGGTTTCATCAGAAACATCATCACAACTGCACAAAGATGACAAAGGTAAGGTAATTATCTCTCAACAAGAGGAATGTAGTTTTGAAGAGTTGAAGAAGAAACTAGAGGTGGAAAATCTTGAAATTGCCAAACTAAGAAAAACCTCAAGGAAACATGCAATCAAGGAAGCTTATTTTAATGAAATGGAGGCTTTGTGGGAAGATAAAACAATCTCAATAACCAAAGAGGTTAGCTGTCATGCTCAATACTTCACTTGGACAGTCCCTGCAATAAAAGAAGCAAGATACATCAGAAAAGCCAATGGAAAATTAATAGCTAGAATTCGAATTATGAAAAGGCAAATCGAAAATCTAAAGATACAGTTGAACTAGCCCGAAGGACATCCTCAGCTAAGAAAAGCTACATAGAAAGTAAGGCTAAATCCTAAATTTTGATGTGGACCACCTTTTGAAGTTTACGTTGTAGAATGGTAGTAGTTTATTCAGTTTTGAACAGCTTCATGGCATATGGAAGAGCCATTTCAAAGGAAAGAAAACTTAGGGAAGTTAAATTTTGGCATAAAACTGTGTTTTTGAAATCACATAGCAGTTTTGTAGCGTGCTACAAAACTATTGTAGATGATGCCTAATGCACAACAGTTTCGTAGAGTGCTATGAAACTACTATAGCTACATATAATGATTTTGTGGGATAATTTTGAGAAGAAAAAGGAAATCTTTTTGAAGATGGGATCTGAAAAGGATTACTTACAGGGTATAAACATGAAGCAAGGGAAAGAAAGCACATGAAAGACATTCATGAACTCCAAGCTTTATCTTATGAAAATGGTCATTATTTCGTAGCTAGAACTGTTCATGATGTTTCAGGCAACATTAAAGGAGTTTTTTGTCCTACCACGTATATGGGTGCAAGGTCTACAGCATAGATAAAACAAGCTAATCCAATGCATTTCATGTAATTAAGAGGAACAACAAGGATAATAAACTTCGAATATCCTTTTGGAGACCAAAAATAGAAAAATAGGAACAACTTCCTAATATCCTGGAATAGTCAAAGGATGAGGCATCAAGGGTTAGCAGGAAGTTTAAAGCCTCCACCAAATCCAAACTGAAGAAGGCCACTTTTTAGAGAACATGTTTGTATTGTAATTAATGGTAAATACCAACATAATGAGGAGTTACACTCCTTATTGTTTTAGGTCTCTAGAACTGCTAGTTAACAGTAAATTATATTAAATAGTTGGTTTTAAATGTCAATAGGTGTCAAATTAGGAAGTATTCAAATTCCCCTCGTGTTGGAGGAAGGAATCTATGTAATGAACTCTATATATGGGAGAAAATAAAATGTATCAAGGGTTGGAAATTTTTAGAGAAACTCTCATATTGTGCTTTTATGTAAAGACTCCGTTTTAAGTAAGACAGTATTTGGCTTTGCTTCTCAGGAATCAGAAGGAATTCAATGTTCAAAATGTCTTGTGTTGTCCTCTTTTCATTATTTACAGTGTTATGAATGTATGATTACATATAAATCACTGTTCGTGGTCTAACTTCCTTCATACATTTTTAAAATATGTTGTCATTTATGTTTCTGATGTACTATCCATGTGTTGAATTCTAGATGCCCTTACTTCCATGTAAAGCTAACATTATTGTCATACTGAAACATTTTTGACTCCATAAGCTCAGTGAATCTTTTCTAATTGTGTTTCAACCATTTACACTTCTTCATTTGTTTCATAGAGTTAGCCATCTTATTCATTATCAAAATATTTAATCTAGTGAGAGAGGCCTCTTTAGGTTGAGGAGGCTAAACCTCAACCAAAATTTCGTTTGAAATAGTTGTTCAGAGTCTTCCTGATTAGTAGCCTATCAAGGGTTGATTTTGTGATAACATTTCGGTGCATCTGCCAGGAGCTTGAGGATTAATCATTCCAAAAATCAAGAAGCTTAACTTCTAAAGGTAGCAGGAGCTCGGAAAACTTTTCGAGGCTACAATCTACCTTGGTGACTCCATACATTTTCAAAAGTTTAAAAGGTGGCTTCGAGAGGGAGATATACACAGAGCAATCCTAACCCAAATCCACCTACTCTTGTTGACAATCCCAACACTCTTTCAAGGAGTAGACAAAGATTTACTGAAACACTAGGTACTCCATATTATTTAATATAGTTTCTCTCTGAATTTTCAAGAATTCATGAGGACAAAATTGTTGATGAAAAAATTCATGAGGTGTTGTTTAGATCAGAAAACAAAGAAGAACTCATTGAAATTATTTTAGATTTGCAAAAAAGAGGAATTGATACTTCATCCTTATTATCACAAAAAGATAAAGAGGAATTTTGGGAAATAGTCACTTCTGAATTATTGTTAGAAAGGGAAGACTTATATAAACAAAAAGAACTTGATCCTTTTTAAGTCTTTCTTAAATCTAAAGTTGGTTTACACCTTCCCAATTGGAGTACATTTGGCATTGGTTTACAAAGCCCAAGTAGTCCTTTTCATATCAGCACCTCATCCTCTGCTTCTGCTAGTCCTAGTGGTTTTCAAACACCAAGCAATCCTCCTCATATAAGTTCTGCTTCCTTTGTCCCTTCGGTACCTCTCGTCATTGTTTCTCCACTAATCATGGTCATACTTGCTAGGTATGCTCCACTAGCACTCCCTGCTATTTTGCATGACCTTCCTAGCAAATATGCTGCAAGAATTCCAACATGGGGTGGTGATGAAGCAATTACAAGAGAAGAACATGTAGATAAATTCAATGACTTCATTGAAAGAGAGGAAGTTGATGATGAGGATGTGAATCTAAGGTTATTTGCACAAACTTTTATCAAGGAAGTTAGAAAATGGTTTAAAGCCCTCCTAGCTGAAAGCATTCATAATTGGGTAGAATTTGAAGATAGCTTTCTAAGGAAGTGGGGAAATAGAACTAATCCAGTTCAAGCTCCTTTCGAGTACAATAATCTTAGAAGGGCACTTGATGAGACCACTCAAAAATTCTCAAAGAGGATTAACAAAGTGTTTAATTCAATCCCATCTCGCTCAAAACCTCTAGAAGCTTTAACACAAATGAGATACACTAAAGCATTTGTGTTACACAGTAATTTGTCACTGTTTGTCACCGTCCCTGTTACCCCTCTCCCGCATCTTGGAGGACCCATTCCGGGACTTGTGAGAAGTGACAAGACTTGAAATCACTTGCCTTATTCACTTCTAAACATGAGCTTCATATGCCCTTAAGACATATCCTGCTCATTGCCCTTAAAAACAGCCCTTTTGCATTAGCGCTAGTGCTTTGTGTTATGCCCGCGCCAATGGGGAAAATCCTATTGAAAGGGCGTGCCATTAGCACTCTGTCCCAGAGTCGCAATCGCGCCAACCATTTTGGGCAAATATTTGAACTACTCAAACCTCTGAAGGTTCTATCCAACTCATTCACCAAACTGATTCTAAGTTGAGTGAGGATGGTTTAGCTTTGAATCTCCTTGGATGGAAAGTAGTTTGCCACCATTCCATGGAAGTTTCCAAGTGATGAAACCAAATCCATTATTGTGGGGGATTGACCTTATCTCTTCATTTTCCTCTATAAAAGCTTGTTCCCATGGCTTGAGCAAGATAGTTCTAGTTCGGAGAGTTCTGACTCTTGTGGCAATACTTATGCTGAAAGGAAGATATCAAAAGATTGCAGTAGCAAGAAGCCTTCTTTGTATCCATAAGGCTTTACCTAAGTAAGGAGACTTTGTCACTAAAGAGAGAGAGGGCTTGTCCCTCACCCCTTCAAGATTTTGCAAGACTTGTGTAGCTGAACACCCAGCCAAAGGAGGACTTGACGTCAGGACGCTGGTTGTATTCTCCTTTGTTGAATTATTAATAATAGATGAATATCATTATGGTTCCATTCTCGTTGTACTTGTAATGGTTGATGTCGAATTATATCCTTCCTGACTGATGTATAATTGCATATATTAGATTTCACGGTTTTGTTTGTGTTGTTCTCTTTGTGTGCAGGTGTCCATTCATGTGGATAGTGGAGGATCGTGACCGACCAAGGCAAAGGAACGCGGGCGACATCTCTTCTACAAACTAAAGCGTTGGATCTCAAGTAGGTCTTCATCACCTACTCTTTATCTGAAATTAGGGACTTGCGTGATAGCATTGTTTGATTGTTGCTAGACCTGTTCTGGGCTATTAGGGATTGCCTCTATCCATAGAGGGGATTTACCTCTCCAACAATTTGGCGACTCCACTAGGGAGTTTATCTTGTTGTTTTGATTTGTAAACTTAGACGGAGTCTAAAACACGGCCAGATAGCCTTCGAAACACTATTGCTTTGCAGTACTGAAGTAGATCAAAGCCCCTTCAGTCGATCCTCGGTTTGGTTTACCAACTAAACAATTTGGAGTTTGTCTTGCCTCTTTGGTTTTCTTTTGTTTGCTTGCTTAGATAAGCTTTTGGAATCGAATTTCTTACTGCCCCTGTGCTTTTTGACTTGCTTTAAGCTTGTGACCCAAGCCCTGGACTGCGTATTTTTCTTTTGAAATTAGCAAAATTTGTTAGTGCGCTTTTTGCCTTCACAGTCACACTAGTGGCCCTTGTTGCTAACTGACAACCTGTGCCAATCCCTGTTTAGTGCGAGTTGCAGCCTGACAGTCGTGCCAGGCCGTTTAGTTTTTGGTCCACTTGTTTTTCTTGTTGTCTGAGCTTGGATTTGCATGTTTCCACCTCTTTTTCAGTCGTTGGAGTGTGCTTAAGCTCTGTTTGACTAGTTTGCAACCTTTGTCCTCCGGGTGTTTGCCTCTTTCCATCGATTTCACGCCCCAACCCTAGGGCATCTAGTGGCCATGTGTGTCGAGCCTCCCGTGGGAGTTTTGGGTTCTTTGATTATCCGGTTAACCTTGTGATTGCTTTTCACATTTTCTACAGTGATTGTTGAAGTGTTTTTGAGTGATTTCCGAACAACTTGCTCTTGTTTGCTTGGATTTCATTCTAGCTTTGTTTGAGCTTAGATCACATAGCTCGTGCGAAGGCTTGTTTTCCTTTTGATTTGGAGAACTATTTTAGTGTCTTGGGATTTCATTGTGCCTTCATTGAGTGAATTCGCTTCTTTGCTCAGTGTTGTTACCTTTCAAAATTCATTCTAGTGCATTGTGCTTATAGAAAGAAAAAATCAAATAATCTCTTTTGCATTTAATAGTGAATGGAATAGAACTTTTCGTTATTTGCATTATTGAAAAGAAAAAGTTTTGTTTATTTGCCATTAGCTGCATTAGGGTGTTTGTTTTATTGTGTTCGTTTTGTTTGATTGAAAATCTTAACCTTCTCATAGTTAGTGTTCATCAAACGAAATGGCTTTCTTTCTCCTGTAGCTTGCATCTAGGAAATTGTGGAAGATCACATACGGTAGGGCCTTAAACTGAAACTTAACTAAAGATCAACCATAAAATAAACTGAATTAACTTAAAAACGCATTGGAACATAATGCAAATATTCTATAGGTCTAGCGAGATGTGCTCCGGCGTCATTAAACCTAGTCACCTTCGTTCTCACATTAAGGTTGGGTGATTCCTCCTGGTGTGGTTCGATTGTGGTCTAGTACGGACTTGGGCTCCCACGTACCATCACGTATATATGGGGAGACTCCACTAGGTTTGCATCCTTGATCCATAGGAAGCCATGTCTGCCGCCTTCCAAGTCGTAACGCATCGAACACAGCATTCGGGAAGATTGACTGCAGTACAGAAAGTCCTTGGTTTTCATACGATCGCCAAGGTGTATAAGCAGTTTTACGGATTGTCTGGTAAACCTCTTTCCTAGTTTCTCCAGAGCAGTCACTTTTTGATCCTTTTTGGACTCTGTAAAAGAAAAGGCTCTATAGAGCATTTGTCACTTCGGGCTCTTAAAACATTCGAAGGCGACTAGAGTCACCTTTTGTTCTTTTCTCGACTCTTAAAA